>JAEPRC010000012.1:113282-147410 GCA_016758945.1 Mucor plumbeus
GAATGTATTCCAAGCTTAAGATTTAGATTATAAACAAGAAAGTTTATAAGAAAATAAGAATATTATAAGTAAGGGAAGAGATCTGATCTTTTATTTATTAGCATATTTTTCAAGCATATTTATAGAAAGGGATTGTTATTGTACTACATAAAATTAGGGATGAAAAAAGGAAATGAAGCGTGGTGTTAAGGATAGTAATTTAAAAGGAGCCAAGGCTCGGTTTGCAACAATTATCAGAAAAGTTTTATTTTAAATTACCGCCACATCTGAGATGAATGAAAATTAGGAGAAAATTCGTTAAAATTGTTATTCCTTGCAATACAATGGTATATAGGGGATGCTTGAATCAGAAACCACAGCAGTTACGAATCGAACAACTCGCTCTAAATTGAAGCAAGATAGTAAAACAACTTTTCAATTTAAATAATTCAATTTATAATGTTATATCAATATCTATAATGTATCAAGAAGAAGGTTGCACATCCAATGTTCCAGGCTATAATCGGTGTTATAGTAAATTAAAGTATGTTCACAAGATTTACATCATGTCTTTAGGATATTAAATTTAGTATTATTGTTAGTTATAATGAAAGTATATAAATACATCCTCTGGATATATTGTTAATAAAAAGTGTAATGATTTGGCAAAATTATTTCTATTGACCCTTTTTGGTATTTCATATAAGAGTTTCTTGTACAATTATGAGGAGCAAGGAATTAGTGCATTTATATTTTGGTATTAACCCTTTATTTTCGGACAAATATCAATTACTATAAGAGTAACTACTAAAAGTATCTCAGACATCAGCTTCCAAAAATTATTGTATATTGAGAGAATTACAATATCATGCTATCTCTAATGTCTGCTGAAACCAAAAGGTATTTATCTCTCCAAGATCATTGACCCGGACAAGCTCAAATCCCATATGCAGTTAGTTATAGATTGATATCCAAAGAGCTCCACTTTTCATGAGCTAATGCGGCATCATTCTAGGTTTTAAGTGCTAAATAGCAGGAGAAGTAATACTTAAAGCATTTAATTTAGTCCATAATTTTAAGATAAAATAAAACCAAAAACTAAATATTAAAATATAACATCTTGAGTACATGTCAAGATTTTTTATTATATCATTACCAGATAAAAATAATGGTAGGCAACGATTTCAAAACGACCACATTTTACTAAATTTCAAAAAATAATTTTATCCCCGATAACGCAAAAATATCAATTCTCGCTTTTACTTTGAGAATTAAGATGCTATTAAGCAACCATATCGTTGTGGTTAATTAATATACAATCCGTGACATATCAGGTATATTAGTCAGTGATTTAGCTGGGTGTTATAGCAATGTAAAAAAAGTATAATATGAAATGTAATCATTGTGTGCATACATTTGAAGTGAAAATTACGTGACGATTTAACTGACTGGCATTATTCAAGTTCTTACATGAATGAACAGCATAAAAAAAAATATATATATATCAGACGCGTTTTTATCTTAAACATACACACTATGTCTGATTTAAAACCTTCAAGTTTAAAAGTTGTTGAACTTCGTGCTGAATTAAGTAAACGTAGTTTACCAACCAAAGGCAAAAAAGATGAACTTGTAACTCGTTTGACAGAAGCCCTCGAAGCTGAAGAGAACAACAGCAGTAATAGCGAGCAAGTAATTGAAGAGCCTGTTGAAAAAGAACAAGAATCTGTTGAGCAAGAGCAAATTGCTGAAGAACAACCCACCGATGTGTCTCAGTCAAGTGATAAAGGTGAAGGTGGTAAAGTAACCGAACAACCTGCAGAGCAATTGATTGAAAAGCCTCAAGAGCAGTTGGTTGAGAAACCTCAAGAGCAATTAATCGAGAAACCTCAAGAACAGTTGATTGAGAAACCTCAAGAACAGTTGATTGAGAAACCTCAAGAACAGTTGATTGAGAAACCTCAAGAACAGTTGATTGAGAAACCTCAAGAACAGTTGATTGAGAAACCTCAAGAGCAATTAATCGAGAAACATCAAGAGCAATTGACTGTAAAACTTGACGAACAATTGGTTGAAAAGAAAGCAGAAACTATGGAAAATGATGGTGATTCCAGACTTAAGAGAAAGAGATTAGAAAACAATATCGACGAAGAAGGTAGAGAAAGAGAATAGAACCCCATCAAAACTTAATATATACTTATATATTTCCTCTATAGAAAAACGATTAAAGACAGACAACAAAAAAGAAGAAACAGCAGAAGAAACAGCAGAAGAAGCATCAAAAAAAACATCAGCTTTATATATTAAAGGCTTTGTCCGACCTTTAATCATCAAACATGTTCAGGAACTCTTTGCAAAATACGGTACAGTAAAAAGATTCTGGATGGATTCCATAAAGACACATTGTTATGTTACTGTAAGATAAATAATATATACCACAACAGCAAAGATTTACTAACTACTACATCTAGTACGAAACTAAATTACAAGCAAAAGAAGCTTTCAGCAATGTCAATGGTATTAAATTTCCTGCAGATACCGGTAGATTACTTACAGTTGGAGAATTAACATCCGAACAAGCCGATAAATTAATTGAATATGAACAAAATGCAGCAGAGAAACGTATTAAGGTTGATTGGGAATCCATGATTAACAAGATTAAATCCGGAGAAAAGTTAACTTCTTCTGCTTCATCTAACGATGATTCAAGAAGATTTCGTTCAATTGGTATTGGTCAAATTACAAAGCAATTAGCTCAAGCTGCTGAACCTAATATTAACTCATCATCATCATCAATAACAGCAACACCTAAATCATTACCACCAGTTCAGCATAAACAAAAAGAGATTTCTTTAGATGATTTGTTTAAAAAGACAAAATCTCTTCCTCAACTTTATTATCTCCCAAATACTGATCAGGAAGCTAAAATCAAACTTGAAAAACTTCAACATTAAAGTCATACAGATTAGTAGCAAATATTTTTAATAAACATTACACAAGGATTTTATATCGTCCGCTAAATTACATTATGTATGTGTATCATAAGTTTAAACTATAGATACAACCCCTCTTCTCTCTCTCTCAACCAGTGCCTTCTCTCTCTTTCCCTCTCCCTCCCCCCCTTTTTTTTTGCAACTATAATAATTATACAATATAAAATTCATACCCCCTCCTCTTTTATTTTCACTCTTGAAACAACTACAGGTGGAATATGAGCAATTCCTCATCAAACGCGACTTCTCCGTCGACTTCTAGTCGACCTTCTACCACAAATACAAATACAACGAATACTCCATTTGGAACAAGTATGGTAAAGTCAGGGTCCAACCGTTCTCTTTTTCAAAATAACAAAAAACCAATTTCTCGCTCACGCCAAAATACGATCGGACTTGACTTTACTGGGGAAGATCTAGTACGAAATATTGGATCAGATTACCAAGACATACAAATTCGTACCTTAACAAAATGGGTTAATGCTCAACTAAAGCAAGTAGATGAATCAATAGATAATATTAAAACTGATCTGAGAGATGGTAAAAAGTTATTGAAACTTTTATCTGTAATATCAAATGAAACTGCACCTAAACCTGAGCGTATGAATATGCGTATTCATCAGCTTGCTAATGTTGCTCAGGCACTTGGCTTTTTAGAAAAGCAAGTGGGATCAGATACTATGCCCGATATTGGAAATGAGGCTATCGTAAACGGGGATGCAAAAAAGACGTTGGCATTGATTTTTTTTATAATGCTAAAGTACCAAATACAATTGATTTTAACTGAACATGGAGATGATTATATACAATCATTATGTGTGAGTTTTTTTTTTTTTTTTTTATATGTTATTTTTTGTTTCGTATTTGTCTAATAATCAAAGATAAAATAGGACTTATCCGAGAGAGAAAATGGAATGAAATCAGAATTTATTATGGAATTAAATAAGCAACAAACAACAGCTCCGAATACACCATTACCATTAGCATCTTCTCGTAAACTTAATAGTCAAAATTCCATAGCAGATAAGTTACAACATACATCAACATCTGCTGAAGCAAAAGTAGCTCTTTTATATTGGGTTCGTATTCAATTAGAGGACTATATTACTGCAAATCTTATACCATCCATACAAGATTTTTCAAGATCATGGAGAACAGGTGTTGCCTTTTGTTTACTGATACATCGTCATAATCCTGCCTATATACCCGATTTATTCCATATTCATCTCTCTTCAGATTTATCTGAAAAAAATACATGGCACCAATTATTGAGATTGTCGTTTGATCTTGCTACCAATAAAATGGGCATTCAGGCTTATTTAGAACCTGAAGATTTAGTAGATGTTGATTATCCACATGAGCCAAGTGTAATGATGTATGTTAGTGAATATTACAAGATAATGTCAAAATTTCAAAGAGATGAACCTACAAATTTAAAAAGAGAACGTGCTGTTAAACGTAAAGCTGCTATTGTTATGGCTTCTGGAGGTTCATTGGATGATGACGATGAAGAGGAAGAGGAATATGGTAAAATTTCTAGGAGTGAATCTCCTACTTCAACAGATCTATCATCTTTAATACCACCACCATCAGCAATATCACAACATTTAGAGCCTCCTGTGCCAATTCCAATGCCATCTGCTCGTCGAAAAAAGAAAATGGCACTACGAGAATCTACATTGGGCAAAGAAGACAAGGCTCGAATTAAAGCAGATTTAAACAGTAAATTATTAATGCAGTTGACAGGGCATTTACCTCGTGGAGTACATCCAATTCTTGATCAATTATTAACTATACATGAAACTGTCTTGTCGTTTATCAAGCTAAATACACGCACCATTGATGAAATACCAGAGGAGTTTGTAAGCTCCTTATCTGTATCTGAATATATTGATGCATTGGAGATCATTGAGGAGCAGGCTGATAACGAAGAAGAGAATTTAGAGACTGCAGAAAAGGCAAAAAATCTGTTAACATCACCACCAGAAGTTGCAGATGATACAATCATTCGATTGACTGATTTACAAAGAACCCAAGTTTCTAAATTATATGATATACTTGAAAAGGAATGGGATCAATTTTTGGATCTTTTAAATACAACGAAAGATGATTTACTGACAGTGGAAAGTGCTTTAATTGATACCGAAGAGGGTGCTGAGGAGTATCAGGCACGCGCTAATGCATTGGAGAAGGAATTGCTTGAATATAAATATTTACTTGCTCAAGTATCTCCAGTAGCAGCTACATCTGAAAATGATACAATCTTGCATCCTTTGGAAGGGTCACAAGCAAATGCTGATGCTTACAAGGAAAGATTAGATGATTTCTGCCAAAAATTTACTCTTTATCAAAATACTGTGTGGAAGGATTTTAAAAAAGCTACACGACAATTATCACGATCTGTCATGCAAACAGTATCTGCTAGATCAAATCAAATTGTTGGCATGTATGATGCTTTGGTGATTGATTTAGAAAAAGAGCGCGAATCATTTAAGAATTTTGAACGAGGTCTGGTAATTGCTAGTACAGTGCAAGCTATTGAACTGGAACTAGAAACTATTCAAGCTTTGATGGGAGACAATAATGGCCAGGAAAAGGCAACCACCAATGACGCTATCCAGCTTTTGGAGAGTAAAGTATCTTCTGTTCGGTCCATCATTTTCAATATCAAAGAAGAATATAGTGATTTACTACAGAATGATGAAAGGCTTACTGAGCTTTTCTCAGGCATTGAAAAGAAATACGAAACTGTCAATGAATGGGTAGATCAGGTTCGAGTTTGGTTCGTTGAAGCAGAACGTATTCGTGGTTGGATTGAGGAGCGTACTCGTATTATTGAGGAACGTAATCAAGCGGTTCAAGTAGACCCTCTTAGTGATGAATTCAGAGCTGATCAATGGGATACTACAACTACAGAGCAATTATACGAACAACATGACAAGTTGAGACGTGAAATTGAGCGCTTTAATCAAGATGATATGACTCGATTGCGTTCTCATGTTCGCGTACTAACAGGAACAACAAATCGTAGTTTAACTCCTGCTGATGCTTCTACTATTGAAATCACTCTAACCACATTAACAATTTTGGATCGTATGATGCACATGCTGCGAAAACGTTCTAAAATAGTCGACACACTAAAAGTACGTATCGAATGGGATAACTTGATGGAAAAAGCGGTAAAATGGTGTCAAGACAAGGAAAACACTATCCAAGATTTTATGCTTGGAAAAGCACGTTGGACAAGTGATCATTCAGATGAAGAAGATTTATCAAATCACCAACTTAAACAATTGACAGAAGAAGTAATTCAAATCCTGGTATCACTTGAAAACAGTATTGCTGAATTTGACAAGGGTGATTTCTCTGCAGTTTTGGATACATATCAAGAAATGGAGGAATTGGAGGGTTCTTTACCTCGACATTTAGAGGAAAGACAGGAAGCGTTTGAAAGACAATTTGAATTAGTCATGAAGCAATGCTCGTTTGCTCGTAAAATTGTGGAGCAGTATTTGGTTGTAAGTGATATTGCAGCACAATTCAAAAAATTACGAGTTGAAGGAGAGAAGCTTAAGCGTTCCATGTCTCAATCTTCCAGTACATCTACTACAACCACTCATACAGCTGATACCAACTATCATGAACGAGTTCAAGTATTCAAAGATAATTCATCACACTGGGTTACTGTTTTAATGAAGCGTGTTCCATATCCAGAATTACCTGCAATGCTCTATGATAAAAGCGGAACTAATGAAGAGGCGAATGAGAGTATTCGTAACCGTTTGAATGAATATGCTACATATCTTGCAGAAGTAACTGAAGATTTGGAAGAACTACTTGCATCGCATCGTGAAAATCTCTCTCTTCAACAACGAGCTAGTTTAGCTTATGATGATATGTTTCGCATTACTACTTGGTTGGAAGACAGGTTACGGGCTATTCAAAAGTTTGATTCTTCTATTTTGGATCAAGAGGATATTATTGAACTAGAAACTGAAACAATTGAACGGCTTGAAAAAGAGCAAGATAGCATTGCTACCAAATTGACACATCTTGAAACACATGATATGAACAGAGTTCTCAATGCAGTTCGACTTTTGGAAGCAGAGATTGATAAGGTTAATTCAGTCAATATTGATCGTCAAACTTTAGTCAATGGTGTTGAAAATCTAGAACAAGGACATGCTGATCTCAAAGAAGCATTGGAGTTGAGAAAACAAGAAATTGATGTCATAAGAAAGCGAATTATTTGGGAGTCTCAATGGGATGAAGCTCATCGCACAATAAAGGAATTAGCCCATACCCTTTGGGATTTCGACAATAGATTTGCTCAATATGATGCTGAAGGATTGAAAAAAAGAAGAAGTGATTTAGAAGTCTTATCTCAAGAGGTTCAAGTAAATAAGCAAGACTTGTATACTCAAATTGTAGATCAAATTCAAGCTTCAAAAAACAATTTACTTATCATTGCTTCTGATAAGGCTTTTCAACAAGTTGAAAAGGCTTATAATGCTTATATGAATGAAACAAATGCAACTCCTGCCTTTATCCTTGGCAAGCAAAATAACATCAAATCTGATTATCATCATTTACAATTGCTATCTGGTTATGTTTCAGATGTATTAAAACAACATGATACACTCATTGATTTTATTGCTGCATCTCATCAACTTCAATCGCAAGGTGAAGCAACTAAAGAAGCTATTCAAACCTCTTTAAGAGATACAGCTTCTTCGTCCAAAGTTACAGCTACCACATCAACATCTACATCAACCACCACTACCACTACTACTACATCTGCAACTGATACAATTGCTGAAAAACAAAAGCAATTGCAAGATCAAATCACTACTATCAAATCTCAAATCAATAAATTACTTGAACAAGGCAAATCTATTCTATTTTTAAACGGAGGAAATTGGTTCGAATCGCTGCAACCTCAAACTCTGATTTCTACAGAAGATTACAATAGGCAGATCAAAGTTTTGGTAGATAAGAATTTAGATGCTTTGATGAAACTTAAAGAATCTTTGTCAACTATTTTAACATCGTATCAATATGCTGATTCTATTAAATCAAAATTACTTGAATTTCAATCAGAAGCCAGTGAAATTCAAGATTGGATTGATCAATACACAAAAAAATTGAATAGAAATCATATTGATATTACTGCTGTATCTAGTAATTTATCCATGGACATGATCATCACATTTAAATCAGAACACGCTCGTTTGGCATCAGAATTGTATGAATTTGAATCAACCCGAGTTTCTGGATTCCAAATGCGTCTTGAAGAATTGATGAAGCAAGTTCATGGTAATTCTTCATCTGCTGTAGAGGGAACAGAAGAAACATGTCGAAATTTAGGAGAATGTGTTTCACGTAGTATGCTTTTACTTGGTCAATCATTTACTACTCAATTGCTCATGTTGGATACTGGTGAAAAGAGATTACAATGGGAAGCCAATATGGATGAAGGTCAATGTCGTTTGGACTTTATTAATCATCAGCTCTTGGAATATATCTCAAAAAAGAATAAATGTGTAGCTCAACAAGATAATCTCACCAAAGAAATTATCCAAGATTTATTAGATCATCGATCTGATATTTCTCAACAATCTGATCGTTTTAATCTTGATATTTTGAATGCATTAAAATTAGAGTTTGATCATGTGAAATCCTTGTTTGTCAAGCTGCCTTTAACTAAATCTATACCAGTTCATATTCAAGAGAAAATGGACATGTTGAATAGATCTTTCAAAAAGTTACAAGATGCTCTTGATTGGAGATCGAAGGAACTGGAGTATATTCAACAAAGAAGTGACCTAGAAATCAATATCAAACAAGCAATGGTTCAACTTGATCAACACAGAAAAGAGCTTACATCTTTTGTAGAGGAAAAAGGCCGTTGGAATCCAGATATATCAGATCAAGACGATACTGAATCTGAATGGCAAAAGAACAAGACATTGTTTGATATTTATAGCTCTTCTGTTTTATCCGAAATCAAGCAACAATACCAAACATTACAGACTATATCTGACGCATTGAAACCAGGATTTATGTCTGAACTACATACTAAGCGAATTGAATTGCTGAATCAAGCCGAAATTTACGTCGAAGCTGATATTTCTTATGCTCAAGAGCTTATTACTCAGAAAAAGCAAATTAATCATTTCCTAGAAAAATCAACAGATTTGGAAAAGGATGCTGAAACCATTAGAGAATTGTTCTTGACATCTTCAGCTGATGAATTAGTGCCTCAAATGGCCGCATCTTCCTCTGAATTGACTAGAAAACTCGATGATTTTACTGACAAGGTCAACAAGGTTAAAATTTTTGCTACAAATGATATCTTAATTCCAAAGAGATCAAATGAAGAAGATATTTCTATGCCTACAAAAGTAAAAGACAAGACTATGAATTCTGTAGTTCAAGATGTAATCTCTACAAAACTTGCAAGATTAGATGAATTGGTTCAAAGTTTATCATCCTTACTCAAATCTCAACAAGTATTTACTCGACTTCAGTATATTTTGGAAACATTTAAAAGACAAATCACCGTTTGCAATTCTTGGATTTCATCAAGAAGAGATATTTTAGAAAAGAGCGTTTACATTTTGGATGATGAAAATCTTTCTATGGACATCAATCATTTGAGAGATGCTGTCAGTGAAGCAGATAGTATACAAACTGCAATGAAAGCTCAAGATAATAACTTTACATTGCTTTGTAAATATCGAGAAAAGTATATCCAATTGTTTGATGAACAAGGTTTACTTAGTGAAGAAGAAAAGCAAGATAAATTACAAGAATATGATCAAGTGAGTGAAGATTTTGAAGATATTAGCCGCCAATGGGAGGATCTTTTGCTGGAGACTAAAGAAGTATCCAATGCATTATCTATTGCGTTATTACCAGCAGAATTAAATAATCGTATTGCTAATCTAATGGCATCTTTTGAATCACTTGAAAATGAAATCAACTCTATTGAAACAACTAGTGTTACAGATCAACAAATCAGTACATGGCAAAAGCGTATTGATTTCTTGGAATCCAAAGAATACGATCGTCTTCATTCAGAAATAGCAGAATATAAACATACACTTACTGCAGATATGATTGAATCCTTAATGGCGAAGTTAGACATTGCTGGTGACACTGTGCTTATGATCCGCGCTTCATTGACCAGTTTATACGATATCATTAATGCAAGTCGTCTTCGGAACACACATGCCGAGAATTCAGAATTGTTCCACAGCTCTGCAGAAAAAGTCGTATCTTTAATATCTCAAGTGCAGTTTGGTAAATTTAGTACAACTACGGATAAACAAACAGCAGATGAACGCCTTGATCACTACAAAGAACTAAAGAGTGCTCATAAACAGATCAAGGAGGCTGTATTGGAATGTCAAGGGTTTTATGATGATTCGTGCTCTTATTATACTGCTATGAAAGTACAAGGCGTAATTACTCCTGAATCCCAACAAGTACAACAAAACGTGGAAACTGCTTGGCAAACATTACAAGTGAAGAACTCGGGTTTAGCTGCTTTCGTTACAAGGACTTCAAAATGGATTGAGGGATGTGATGAATTGGATAAAATTGAATCAACATTAGAAAAATTAAAGCAGGATGTTGATACAGTTTTACTTGCTCATCAACCTTCATCAACCACAAAGAGTAAATTGTTGAAATATGAAAAGAAATTGGTAAATTTGTCAATGAGTCAAGAAGAACTTGAAAGCACTGTAAAAAATTCTACTGATTTGTCTGAAGATGAAGCCAATAAAATTGGATTTTTGACTCGTAGTCAAGAGATTCATGAATTAAGAAACACAATACAAAAAGCATTAGACAAGAGAAGATTGGATAAAGAAAGATTAACATTACTTGAAATGTTTAAAAATGAAGTAGCAAAAGTGTCAAAAGCCTGTGAAGATCAGATTTCTTATATTCGTCAACAAGCAAACACAAATCCTGAACACCACCTCAAGAAAATTGAATCCATTAATAGTATTATTAGTGCATATAGTGCTGCATTGTCACACATTCAAGATAATTACAGTGAATGCAAGATCAAGTATGATGGTATTATCTCAGATCAAGCAACTAAACTTATCAAAACATATGAACATCCTATTGCTCAAGTGGAGGAATGTAAATCAGCTTTAGAGAAATCCATCAAAGAATTAAAGGCCGGTCTCAAGACTGAAAATGATTATGTTACATCTCTCAAATTACTGAGCCGTTTGACAAAATTTGAAAAGGAAATCAGCAGATCAATAACAGAACTCAAAACTACAGTATCTCGATCTTACAATGGCAGTAAAGCATCATCAAGAGCAGCTAGAGCTAGAGATTTACCCGAATTAAGAGAATTTATGCAACGTTATGAATCAATTGAAACTTCAATCCAAGAATTCTACCAGAAATGTAATGATTTAGAAAAGAACCTTAACAAGCGCATTAGTGCAACCAGGACTGGTGCAATTATCAAAGCTGTAGATAGACGTAGGGACGACATGAACAGAAAGTGGGTCGAAATTAAATCTTCCGCAGATGACACACGAGACAGGCTTGACATGTTGCATAAACGTCAAACTGTATCATCTAAGCTTGCAGAATCTTTAAAATATGTTGATGATTTAAAGGATAGAGTTGAAGCTCTTCAATTATCTGGTAAAAATGTATCTGTAGAAGAGCAAGAATTAGATGAAATTCAAGAAGAAATCGATGTTACCTTGAGAAAGAGCTCTCATGATATTGATAATTTAATGAAAAGTATCAGCCATAGTGAAGTTGTTGGAACTTCTTCTACGTCTGAGGCATTGTCGTTAAAGAATCAAAGAGATAGATTATCAAAATCCGTAGAGGATTTACGTCAATTAGTCAAGCATCGTAGAGAACAAGCTCATACTGAAGGAAGTATTACTGAATTCTTTGGTATTACTGATCAAGTAGATGCAGAAATTGTACATTTATCTAAGGTAGTGGAAGAAACATCTGCACAACATGCTAGTGTCGTAGGATCCAAATTTAACAAATCTGATTTACAATCATTACTCAAGCGATTGGTATCAACCTATAAAAAGAGCGAGCCTCGTATTTCAGAGCTTTTAACTAAAGCAAAATCAGAATCACAAAAGCAGTTTTTAGATGATAATGAAAGAGTAGCCAAGCGACTGAAAAATACATTAAAAGATTGGTCTCACATACAAGCATCAGTATCATCACGAGAGAAGGAATTACAAACATGTATCAAGGAATTAAATCATGAATTTTTTACTAAATTAGCCATGGCAAAATCCACACCAAAAGAACGTAGATCTCGTAGTGGTAGCAACAGTAAATCCAAGAATGGACCTCAGTTACCACCAACAGGCCCGCGACCTTTGGGTAGCTTTAGATCATCTACGCTTTCTACAGAAATGAAAATGACATCGCCTAATAGCGCAGCTACTCGTAAATCAAAAACACCTTCATCTTCTTCAAATTATTCTGGTAAAAAGTATGTTGCTGATCCAAAGAATGAACTTGATGTACAATTGGGTTTGATTGTCAATGAAAGTCCATTTAAAATTAAGGTTAAAATGGTACCTGGTGAAGCTGGTAAATATTGGTTTGGTGATGAACATCCCAGATTAGTTTATTGCCGTATTTTGCCTAGTAAAATGGTCATGGTCCGCGTAGGTGGTGGCTGGGAAGAACTATCAAAGTAAGTTGTGTATATATAATAACGTTGTATAACGTTACTAAAAAGAAATGATATCATCTATTTTTTTTTTCGTGTTACTTTTTCTTAGGTTTATGAAAGGTGTGTAAAAAAATTGATATTGTATTAAAAACAAAATACTGAAATGCTTTAAATTCATAGATCATGGACATAGTGATGGTTTAGCTACAAAATCAGAAAATGGAGAAACTCAATATGTTACAGTCAATACATTTAAAGATACAGTTGATGATATGCCATCATATTCAGTTACAACAAGAAGTGGATCACCAATGGGACCAATTGTAGGAACACCAATTATTAGAAGAGGTAATGGAGTCAGTAGTAGTTTAACAAATAGATCTTCCAATTCTTCTTCTGGTTATGTTGAGGGAGATAAATTTATTCAAACCGATGTAGATGGTAATCAAATAGCACTCAAGATGGTCAAAGCTGATAACTCTGCTACTACTATCAACACAATTAATAACACTGCTGCATCTATTAGCAATAGCACATCCAAAAGATAATTGTTTATGATTTTGTTTATTTATTTGTATTTTTCGATAATAATAATCCTTTTTCCCTAACTATACATTATACATTACATTTGTACTTTTTTATATTTTTACTGTTGTGTAATCTTGATTTCATGAAACTTATCAATACATTTGCATGGCAAATCATATTTTTTAGCCCAATACGTTTTATCCGAAACAAAAGGGTTGAAATTTGTGTGAAAATACACATGTATGGTGGTAATGTGGTCGTACAGTCATTAAAGTATCTAGATTTCTCGCGTTGGTATTAGTTTCTTGAACACAAGTAAACGAAACAAGAAAAAGTCTCATTTCCCTCCTTGCTGTTTAATACACACTGTCCTTTTACCATATGATTAAAATGCTTTCAGCCTTTATCGTGAGGGTTGTATAATATACACTACTAGTTTAAATGCATTGTTATTCGGAATACTAGGCCAATTTTTGTTCCGTGGTTATTTTATCCATTTTAACTCTTCTACATAATCTAACTCCTGATTGTATAAAACTATTCTCGGATATGACAAACGAAAAAAGAGAGGGAAATAATAAACATCAAAATAAGGGAAAAAAAAGTTTGTATACACTAAAGATTAAGGTTGTGTCTCACAAACATGAAAAAAAAAACTATATATACAAAGGATGTTTTCTTTTATATATGAATTTATACTTTTTCATTACATATCTCTTTTTCTGCCCATTTATTAACATGACAATGACAATTAACAGCTGGTTTAAATTACCTAATTTTTTTAACAAAAAACAAAAAAAATCTACTACATTGCAACAAAATGAAGAAATGTCCAATGAAAAAGTCATTCCTACCACTTTTACTAAAATATTAAATGATACTGCTGCCGCTACTGCTGCTGCTGCTGTTACAACAGGTCCAACAGCAATCACGCCTCATCCTTTGGAAATGAATCATGTTGAAAAGGCAACAGCCAACAATAACAACAACAGTAGTGATGGTAGTCTTAATACCAAAGATATTGTGCCACTTCGACAATTTTTGCGTTACAGCATGAATCGTTCCGATCAACGCAATTTTCAACGTCGTCGTATCACTCGACCATTTGAACCAAAATATGAAATTGAATGGCAAAAAAATCAATGGCTTCAACTGGATAGTTCTACAAGCAGACAAATTGAACATTTACGTAAAAATGGCTTTTCCAAAATAGCTATACGCAAAGATACCTGCCTAAAAAAGCACATTGATTATGATAATCCAAGTGAAGTTGATGTACTACTTGAATTATCTTTTAATAACAACATCTCACCTAAACTGGTTGAACATTTGGAGCCCATTGTTTGTCATCAACCAAGTCAATTTGCTGTGCGTCGTACTCACTGGTGGCGTACGAGTGACCAAGTTGCTGAAGCATATCTTCCTGATTGGGTTGACTCTGATCTATGTTGTGATGCTGTTGTGATGGATGCTCCTTCCGTTTTGGCTGCTATGACTGATAATTATAGTCGATCTTCTATATCTTCTTCTGTACATCAACATCAACATCAACATCCTAAATTGCCTGATACACCAATTGTTTCTCAGAAATCTTCATTTTTACATTTACATCATCATCTTCTTCAACAACAACAACAGCAACAACATCAAGAAGAAGATCCTTGTTGGTCTTATAAACCATTACAATATAACAATCCACCATTTTTAATGGATAAACCTGCTCTCGTTATAGGTTAAAATTCTTATTTCAACAAAAACAACACCATGCAATTTCTGTGAAATTTATATACATATTTTTTTATACCTTTCCCTCTTTACCTCTGTCTCTCTCATACACACACTCTCTCTCTCTTTCCTGTTTATATACATATACAATACTCATCTTTGTTTATGAAAAAAAAAGTTCCTTTTTGTTTAATTATCCTTTTCTCTTTCAATGTATATACTATATATTCCTTTTATTTACAAAATAAAATTGTAGATCATATACTCTAAATATAAACTGTATACACATGTATATATTATGCATTCCTATTTTTATAATACTTAGATATGTAGAATGTAAATATATACATACATGCTTTCAAAATAAATAGTTACTTGTAAGAATAATTAACATTATCATAAAGAAAATTATGCACAAAAAGTCAAATTTTCGAAATTTGTTAACTTTAATAAGGTTTTTTTTAAAGAACAAACATCTGTAAAATAAAATAAAAAATACTCAATTTTATTCACAAAATGCTTGATATAAACCTAACTAAAAGACTTATCAAGAATTAGTTGAGTAAAAACCCTTCGATGGTTGAAATTTAACCAAATCAACAGAAAAAAAGCATCTTTAAAGAACTAATTTATGAACTTTTAGTTGTTTTCAGATGCTCAAAATCAAATGAAACTTTTTCTTTGATCAGGTGCTTGATTGCTAAATATTTTTTTTCCATTTTTTTGTTTGGCCATAAAAATTTCATGGTTTTTGACCCCTAAAAGCATGTGCAATCGCAAGATTAAATTGATCAAAATCGCTCATCTCCAATTTTAACCTAAAAACGAGGCTTTTTAATATGGCATATATAGGTCAAAAATGATTAGAATCTCTTCCTTTTTTACATTAGATAAATCATTTTGTCTATATTGTCAAAAGAGACTTTTCGCTGAAAAACTGCTTTCTTTAATATTACTACTTCTGATAAATTTTAGTAAAAATGTAGGCCAAAAATAGTATCATCCGATGCGCCGTTAAAAGCTGTACAATTCTTACTTGAAAAGCTGTAGACATTTTGTATGACATTTTTAGAGATATAACAAGAAACATATTTATTTTTGTCAAAACAGATTCAAAATTATTATGTAAGAAAAAAAAATGACATTTCAATTTTTTAACAACAACAACCATAGTAGACATGCTTTAAATGATTTTATACATGCATTTGAGTAATTTACTACTGCGATTAAACATGAAAATACTTTTTTTTGATGCTAAAAATTAGCTATTAATTTATAAAAAAAAAAAAAAAAAAAAAAAAAAAAAAAAAAAAACAACTTGTGCAATATTCGAATACAGTATGTATTCATGAGACAAGTGATTAATTTATCGATACTACTTATTTAAGTCTATGTATAGCCATATCACTGAATTAATACTTGCTCTACAAATACTGAATATTTTGCATAATAAATCAAAATAAAAGAAGTGGCTTGTTGGGAAAAAAGTTAAGATAAGTTACTAGTTAGCCAGTAGGCAGCTTCTTTTTTCAACCACCTCTATGTGATTTTATTTCAACCGAAAATGTAGCAGCTTCTTCAAAAATAATTACAAAATACATCCAACGATAAATGAGCTTGGTAGGCATTAGTGTTAATAATACTGATCCTTTCTTAAATGAAGACAATCAAGACGCTTTATTTGACTATGCGCTTAAACAAGCCCGTGAATGTGCTTTTCAAGTAGAAAATGCGTGAGTACTTTAAATTAATAAAATATATTTCATCAAGTTCTAATAAAATAGCAATAGCGATCATACCATTATTGATGACAATGAAGGTATTGATAACAGTAAATTTGTATTTGATGTTGTTATTGTAAAGGAAGAGGAAATTGAAGAAACAAGTCCAGAGGAGACGCTAGACAGTAATACTTGTACAGCTGATGGTATGTAACTTTCAAAACAATATGAAAAAAAACTGATAATGGTTAATAATTTATAGATGAAGATACATCTTCTGATCTCAACACCGATCCAGATATTTTTCAATGCAATTTATGCTATCAAATCTTGACAGAATATGGATCATTCTTAAATCACTTGCGTGGAACCCATAAAAAAGGATTTGAATCAAAAAAGATCAAACACAATTATAAAGCACCAAATCTTGATCTATTTAATAAGTATTGTGAAGCTTGTGAAATAGAATGTACATCTCATAGATCATATCAACTACATTTACAACAGATACATTATATACTACCGAAGTTTGATTATGCAAGTTCTTTGGATTCTACTTACAACTGTCGGATTTGTAGCAAAACTTTCAAGACTACACAAGGATGTGCAATTCATCTAAAACGTATTCATCGCATAGATCAGCCATCTGCAGACAATTCTAGTAACCACTGCCGTATTTGTAAAATCACTTATCTCACACACGCATTATTTCGCAAACATCTAGAATATCAACACGCATCACATCGACGGGATACGGACCTGAAAAGGGTTCCTGAAATAATAACCCCTTTCAACTATTGTCGTTTATGCAAAAAACAATACAAAAAAAATGCTCGGTATATCAAGCATTTGCGAAATCGACACAATAGAAGTTTGATACAAAATCTTGACAAACTTCCTGATTTGCCTGATCTAGGTTATTTATGCTTATTTTGCCATCTAAAGTTTGATTCAAGAGATGTGTTTCAAGATCACTGTAAAAGTATTCATAAAGTTGATAGTGATGGATTAATCACATTAGATCAAGGACTGCTTGATCCTGGAGATTTCAATTTTTATTGTACAGCATGTGACCAAACGTTTGAGCAAAAAACTGACTATCAAGCGCATTTAGCAGAGATTCATAATGTGAAGTATGCGCTACCATCAAACTCTTACAACGAAAATATACCCAATAATGATAGCCCTACTACTGAAAGTATTGCAATTCAAAATACTAAAAATACTGCAACTCAAGATACTGAAGAGCTTGATATTCATGCTCATGATTATTGCAGACCATGTAAAACAACTTTTCTCTCAAATTGGAACTACAGATTCCATTTACATTTGGTTCATTTTATAGATATTGAAAAAAATGTTAGCACAAACACCTCAATAGCTTCTGATACCCTCCCCGACCCCGATAATCCCGAGTTTTATTGTCGTGTATGCAAAACGACAAAAAAATCAGCAAAAAGATACCGAAAACATTGCAGAAAAGTTCATTTAATGAAATTGAAACATAAAAAAAGATCCAAAAGCATTGAAGTTGTATAATACTGTATAGGCAGCTTATGTATTTCAATTGATATATGATCTTAAAATACATACGTATACTAGTATATACACAAATAAAAATTCTTAATTAGCTTTTCTAATAACAAGTTAAATATGAATATTCGTTGATGCAAGAAACATGCAAACATGGTTTATAAGCTTAAATTTAAAATTGATCATTTGCTTGATCGAAAGCCAAGTTTACGCATTAAAAATACTTTTGACGTTTCTAATTTTATATGTTTATACCTTAATGTAACAGTAATATTTAACTGGTGAAAAACAGACACTAGACAGAAAAGCAAACGCCAGATAATTATAAAACGAGAAAAATCGCCTACTGACTGCAATGGAGAGTCTGAGAAAAATACTGTCTACATATAGAATTAATTAGATACTTTTTCAACAACACAGAAAGTAGAAGAGAATAATAGGAGCATTATAAAAAAATAGTTTAATGCAAATGCAATTACTGAATCTGTAGAAATTATTGGCCAAGAGAACATTTAAACGGTATTCGTTATATAATTTTGACACCTTTGAATAGCACAAAGCCTGTTCCTAAAGATCCACACAACTTCTGCTGTGTCTGCAACATATCCTATCTGACTGAATCTTTATATAACGAGAATATAAGCAACAAGCATTGGAGCACTCCAATGGGCCTCAATGTAGACCATAATTTGGGACCCAAGTTAGACGATGTTGCCAATCACTACCGTTCATGCGATCAACAATTTACTGGTAAAACATTATGCCACAAGCATTTAGCATTTCATCACAGGATAAAAACAACACAACATCCTTATATTCTTTCCAATTGGTATGCTCCTGATTTTTTTTCAGATACAGTGAGTTACTATACAATTCATTTCCTTAGCAAATGCATTTCATAAACATTGCAGAAATGAACACTTACTTGATCCTCAAGGCCACATGCAGGTCGTTAGATAGTGTGCAATAAATTAAGCAGCAATTGCAATTCGAAAATGATGAAAACCACCTCGTCGATTCTATGTTGCATGAAATCACTTCGTTTATCCCATTGTAATTTACTTGGAAATGTAAATATCGGCTGCTTAAAATTTCAATCGCATTTTGCGCAAAATTTAATGTGAAGCATTTGCTCAAACTTTATTTAGATAAATGCAAAATGTAAAATAAACTGTACTAAAACCATTTAATACGCTAGTTTTAACTTACTTTTCAGTTCATGAGCTACTGAACAACTTTGTTTTTTAGATCATTTTTGGATCTATTTGTTAAATCGATTTTGGTGCTCTGTTATGATGGGTTTTAAGCTATAAATGAACTGTTGTAAATATATATATAATAGAAATGTAGAAGTACGTGAAAATCTGTAAGTCTTTATCATATACAAAAAACGAGATGGGGATTTAAATTAAGGGTGAAGGGTGAATATCTATTGGTATTATTTATATTTGATTTAAGGATTGCTTACACACCAGTCTAGAACGGTGTTCTCATACTAAAATTTAGTGTCAATCCTCACTTATTCTGATGTAATTAAGTTCAGATATGGATGATCAGTCTAAAGACTTTAGTTGCTCTTGTCGACGCTTAATTATTGATATTTGTAATGAAGTACTATGTTCTTGCATATTGGGATAGTTTGGCTATTAGAAAGAAGTACTTTGTGGTGGACGTTGGTGTTACCAATGAATTTTTCAATGTTGCTTTTGGCAATATTTACTATGTATTAGTTAGATTAATATTAGGCAAGTAGTGTTAAGTAATATTGATGTATTGCAATTCAATAGATTTATTTAAGTAAATGAATTAAAATAGTAGGGGAAAAATAAAACAGATATTTTTACTATTACAATATTCTTTATTTTATATCTTTTATCACAAGCCTAGATTATTAGAACTTAGCTTATGTGATTATCAGGTTAATCATTTATAATGCTAATATAATGCATATGCTCAACATGTTAAAGCATAGTTAATTGCCATATTTAAATTACCATTTCAGGTACATTGTGTATGCAAATACAACACATGAACTATTATTATTTTGGCTATCGCGACAAAAAAATGATTTTTTTTTTGCTGTAATCAAACAGCAGAATATCTTTCAATTAAATCTATCTTGTGATTACAGAAAATTAATATTTCAATTTAGAAGACGCTTAACTTTTTTCTATCAATTTTAGGTTAATTTGGCCAATGATTAGCCAGTGCACTTTATTCTGATCCTATTGTTTTTTTATTATTGCTTACTATTGGACAACAAATAACAATAGCTTATAGAGACAGGTACATCTTCGTTAAAAAATGACATAATTTGGCTAAATACTGGGTAAAACATTTGAAAATCATCGAAAAACCATTTGAAATCTATTTTTTATAACCCTACAAGATTGACAGCAAAAATTCTATCTTGCCTGAAATTTTAATCCAAATAGCTTCCAGCTTTACATAAAAGAAGGTGCATATCTCGGACGCAATATAGCTATAGCCTTCTGGATGAGTTTTGGAGAGCATCGATGCTTTCATATGAGCATATTTTTTTTCAGTAAATGGATATGTGGAATATTCTTAGATATTCACTGAAGAAAATTATAAAAAAACAATAAGAATTCAACTAGATAAATGTAGGATTTTAATATCAAGTTAAATTCTAGCTAAGCCTTATCGTGATAAATAAATGTCCTCTTTATATAGTTTTTACCAGAAAAATTAGTTAATTGTCTTAGATCCATATGTAGCCAATAATATCCCTTGCAGATACATTCCTTGATAGTACCCAGTCAATGTATTTATAGAGTTCGTGGGTCCTTGATGATAATGGCATAATTAAGTCCACATTAGTAATTTATCAGAATATAAATTATTGAATAAAAAATAGAAAATTAATCAAGTAGAGAGATGTCGTTTATTTGAATGAAATTGAGAGAGTTTATATACTATTTAATTTGAAAAAACGATGGGGTAATAAATATTGTTGTGGATGTTATTGTTTAATAGTAATGTGTTGTGATATAATATCGCGTTGAAATATCATACTGGAAGACCATGCTGCTGGAAGCATGATTTAGTTGCTTATTTGTTGATCAAGTTTCGGTCCTTGAACTATTGTTTACCTTTCGGATTTGACACATTATTAGTAGGTTAAGAATGATACATCAGTTAGGTTAATTGGTCTTTAATATAAATTGTTAGGATCAAAATTTGGTAGAAAGTTTATATTAGTATGAATTAGCATATATAACTTCGGTAGTTTAATGTCTATTCATATCAGCGGTATTTTAAGTGAGAATCATATATAATGGACACCTATAGTGGCTAAATATGTGCATATTCCACCAGATATGCTCAACAAGCTAGGATAAAGCCAAGGATGTGTTCACGCGAGCACATCCAAAAAATCACTTATATGAGCGCATCCATTAGACTTATATGAGTGCATCCACCATAGACTTAAATGGGCACATCCATAGGTTTAAATGAGCGAATATTTTGTAGAAAAAAGTCCAAAAAAGTACTCAAAAATGTACTCAAAACGTTCTCAAAATGTGTTCGTGAATAATAAAAAATGTTCTCAAAAAATATTAAAAATGGGAAAAAATAACACTCAAAATGTTTAGAACATAGAATGCTTCGGGTGCATCTAGATCATATAGCATCATCAATAGTAAAAGTTCTCAAATAAGTATTAGCTGGTTATAATCCTCAGAGTGAGAAGAATGAGGTTATAATGATGCATTGTACATTTATTACAGTTAGTTATGTTACATGAAGGCTATGATGAAATCTTGTAGCACGAATGTGTTAGATGATCCAATCACGAATCTGTCCTTGGAATTTGAGTTGCGTTATTTAATTGAAAAGAAGATCTATTCTCTAAATTTAGTCAAGCATGAATACTATAGATACTTAGCTTGGTGCAATGTTATTACTGTCAAAACTGGTTTGGCCAATCTGCTATAGAATCTGTTACTGATTCCACATTTGCAAAAAACTATAAATACCCTGTTTCTTAATGCTTGTTAAAAAGTTCATCATTTTTTTGGTACAAAATATACTCAATAAATATATCTAGTTTTAACTTTATTTTCTAGATAGTATCTTTATTCTGTATATATAAACACAAAATACTCTGGATTTATTTCATAAATAAATTTATAACGATAAACGCTCTTTTATAATATATGATAATATTGAGCTGTTATATCGTCATAGGGGGAATACATTCGTATAAAAGCTTGTAATTAACCAAGCAAAAAGAATTTACATTTAAAAATAGTATTTCCTAACTTTTCATCAATTAACTTTTCAGTTAATGTCTGAAATGCTCTCATATGAGCTCATCGACGATCTCATGAGTCTATTGACGGTCTCATCTGAGCACATCCATATGCTCTATGAGCGTACAAAAGGTCGTAGTGCGTATGTTCAAAAACTTTTTACTGCTTTGCGCTAAAGACTGTACCAAAAAATGTCTTCAAAGAGTAGATTTTTTACTAC
Source organism: Mucor plumbeus (assembly GCA_016758945.1). Classification (NCBI taxonomy): domain Eukaryota; kingdom Fungi; phylum Mucoromycota; class Mucoromycetes; order Mucorales; family Mucoraceae; genus Mucor; species Mucor plumbeus. Next base: position 135,956 of record JAEPRC010000012.1, read on the forward strand.
ATATCGAGCTCGAATTACGGGTTCTAAAATATCAGACTCCGTTTTATGCGGACTGTACTTTAAAATACCGAGAAAATCGCTACTAAATTTACTTTTTAGTTGATAACTCTTGCAATTTTAAAGCAATCTCAAAGAGTAATATTTCAAAACAGACACATAAAGAAGAAAAACAAATTTAGCAAAAACCCTAATTAGGCTCATACATTATTTATAAATTTATTTCCATTAAAAACGTAGAAAAACGCAACTTCAATGGGCTGTAACTCGAGATAGCAACCACTTAAGCACATACTTTATAAGCCAAAAATAATTCTTTCATTTAGTTTTATTATATTTTACCATAAAATCAATTTTGAAAAATCATGAGTTTTCCCTTATATACCCTCGTCCAAAATTTGACTTTTTCGAAGAGAGCTAATAACTCTATGAAAAATAAAGCTAGAGTGACAAATAATGCCTCAAATAATAGGTATTTTTTTGCTTTATTTGTTTATAACAAGAACATTAAAGTTATATTATAAAAGTATTTTTAAAGTTACTAAAAACTGATTTTTATGTCTTTACTTTTTTTACGAAATTTTTGGTGATAAACGTTTTCAAAAAATATATCATTAAATATAAAATTAAATTTCACATTGAGGTTACTTAGTAAGGCTAGCCATGTTACCATACACTTTCGATGTCAATTTTGCATTTTAAAAATTTAGGATTGTTTTTATCAATTTTTTCATCATTAGATGGTTTTTATTTTTAATTACCGCCACACCTGAGATGTATGAAAAGTAGGAGAAAACTTGTCGAAATTGTTATTTTTTGCAATGCAATGGTATGTAGGGGATGTTTAAATTAGAAAATATAGTAGTTATGAATGGAACAGCTCATTGTAAATTAAAGCAACGTAGTAAAATAGTTTTTTCAATTCAAATACTACTACTTTAATTGAATTTACAAGGAATTACATTTATTAAATTCAAGGAGAAAATATCCTTTAAACATCTCTTTATTTATATTTTATATCATTTAACCATGCAATATGTTGTATTACTGCATTACAGAGGTGAATTTTATTAAATTCACACAATAACTTTTTTTTGCCGTGGTGGTGTTATATAGTTACAAATCTCTGCATTATCTTTTTCTCAGATAAAATTTTTTCTTATAATAAATAGCCACAGCTAATTACAATTACAATATTAATATTGTATTAACGTCTACTTTGTTGGCTCTTTTTGTCTAGTAAATTCTTACACACAGTAAATCTTAGCTGTGTGCTGTGTTCGATGTTAAAATTTATTCTAGTTTCTACAAATTTATCAAACTAGATCAAATTTTTTAAACACTCTTTCAATATATATTTCTATTTTATTCTTATTTCAAATCGCTAAATATGTATTTGCTGCATTCCTCTTTAAGTTTTAATAGAAAAATATGGGCATATTGAGAAACATTTAACCATACTGTATATCTGCTAAGAAATTTTATATTGACAATATAAGAATGCATGTGCTATTTATTTTCCCATTAAGCAGAAACTTTTGGCCGTTGTAGATATCTATACTATACATAATGATATAAACAATGTTTTTGTATTCAATTTTTAGTTTGATTTGCAGGTATATTCCCCTAGAAGTTGTAGTAGTGTATAGCGGAACATTTGAACATCAAAATTTTGGAAACTTTGAATTCGCAAATAATAGGCAAAAAACCGTCAATCCGAGTATTTATATATATTTCGTAACTAATAAAGCTAATTCATGTAATTTATATTCTGTCATATAATATGAATTATTGTTCCGAGTCTGTTTTGCCTGGTGTGATATAGAGTACGGTTCGCATTTAATAATTACGTTTAGATAGTAGAAGATAAGGCGACAATCATACAACTCTTGTAATTGATTGAAAAAATTGAGTATCTAAATTGAGTTATCACTTTTTTGTAATCACAAAATGAACTCCAATGTGAGCTACTAGCAGTCTTTCACACATCAAATTGAATTAGTACATGAATTTAGTGTGGGAATCAAAAACATGAGTTTTAGAAACTTGACTACAATTTAAAATGCCATATATATTGGTAGGCGATTGTAAAACTTGAATTAGTAGTTGCTAATCCCTTTTCCCATTAGCTTTAACAAAAGAAGAGAATTAAATTACTGCATTAGTAGTTAAAATTACTCATTTAAAATAAATATCACAATGATTTATTGTTGCATCCACAGTTCTGTATAGGCACCTTGGTTAAGATTACGGCACAGTTTAGTAGGACATGATGTTCTATATTGCTATGTAATATGCTATAAAACTCAGTTAAGATCGTGGAATGTGAAATTATTTTATCACGTAGGTTGGATTGGATATGTAGATATATATTTACTTAGATTATTAGTTATAACTGAAGAAGTTTGGATATAAAAGAGGTGTTTTCCATCTTATACTAAAGTTCTTTAGTTTTAATGTGCTGTTTCATTTTATAATGTTTCTCTTATTTTTATTAAATGATTTAGTACATATCTTTAGTTTGGAGACTAGTATAGTTTCCTGGCGCAACATTCATAGAACAATTAACTGATGAATAATTGCTTTTCTTTCAATAAACTTAGAAGAGTTATAATTGTATTCTTGTTTCTGATTTTTTTGGTTACGTTTTTGTAGCAGATTTCATTGGAAGCAGCTCAGCTGTTTTGTTTCACCAAAAAACATCTATTTTTCGTCGAGATAATCAAAATAATAGCTTATTTTGTAGCTTAAAACCCATAACAACTAAGTCCCAAAATCGAATTAACACCACGGGAAAAAAGGCTTAAAACGAGATATACATTACACCCTTTCTGAATAAACTACTATGATATTCGCTGCAAAAACTGTTTTACGTGAAGATGTTATTGGAAAGGTATAACTTTATAACAATCTTATGTAAAGAAATAAATAACTGCAAATTTTAAAATTGCCATTTTCGCGTTTTTTCCCATAGTGTAATAACAAATCAATCCAAAAATGATCAAAAAACAAAATTGTCTAACGTGTAATGATTCACATTACATAGCAGTAAAGTAACTGCATGAATTGTTTCAGTAATTAATCATATAAATACTTAAGCAGAAACAGATATTAAAACATTAGTGAAAAAATCTGTTTTATTCTTCTACACTATTTTAATAATTTACTCAAATAAATATATTAAAACACAACCCTCAATATTACTTAATACTACTTGTCAAATATTATTAACTTCCATTAATAGATAGTAAGTATTGCCAAAAGCAATATTGAAAATACATTAATAACACCAACGCCCAACCCTAAGTACTTCTTTCTTAATAGCTTAAACTATCCCAAGAACATAGTACTCCATTACATAACGGCTCATGAACTGTAAAGCAAGCTGAGACAGTGTACTAAATAATTTTTGTACAGGTTTAAATCCTACATTTAACTAAATTAAATTTGAACAAATGCTTCACCATAAATTTTGAGTAAAATGTGATTGAAATTTTATTGGCTTTCTGAAGATATACACCACTTTTTATAAACATATTTCAAATTCAAATAATGGATACTGTAGTGAAATACTACTAGTCTTTCAATACATCAAATTTATTAAGTGAATCTGAGATAGAGAATCAAAGATTGAATCATATCAAACTGTATAATTAATATTACGTAAATCATTTAAGAGTCATCAATCACTCTCACACGATTAATAATTTAAGCATGCACAAATTACCCCATTAGTAATTTGCTAGTAACATTTAATAATCGCTATAAATACCAAATAGATTCAGGGAATCTATTTGAACCTTGCTTTACTTTTAAACTATCTTTAATAAACTTAGAAGAGTTACAATTGTATTTCCTATATTGCTTTTTTAATATGTTTTTTGGCTGCAGATACAATGCCTATTCAAATTTCCTATCGATCTAGCTATTGATACACTTTTTATCTACATTTTTCGTAGAGAAAACAAGGTTTTTGCCAACTTTTTTTTTTCAAATTCAAAATTTGAGACGGGGGTATACTGGTCCTTTTTTGCAGCAAAATTGAAGACATTCTTTTTTTACGCGTTTTTGATGATGATATCTCGACGAGAAATTAATATTTGAAAAAAAAAACTAAAATGAACCTGGTAGAATTCACTAGGCTCTATAACCAAAACAAAAAAAACAACTGTTGCTCAATTTAAAGAGTATTTCAAAATCTAATACTGAAAATATCAAAAAAAGAAAAAAAAAAGATGTCCAGAATTTTTTTATACTTAAATATATTATAAAGAGCTTCAAAACAAGTAAGTTCTCTTCATTGAATGTATTAACATAGCTTAATTTTTTGCAGAGATATGAGAACCTAAAGGTTTTAATTTTTAATAGTAAAATACGTGTAAAAATCTGAAACACTAGCACCGAAAAAGTTATACCAACTGCAAAAAACAGAATATTTTCGGATACTTGTTTTTGGATTAGAGCTGAATATCTCAGGTACATTTGCATGTAATGTTTTTCTAATATTTTTTAGTGGAAAAAAAAAAGTTGAATAGAGATAAAAAGTAAGATCCAGTTTTAAGGAAAAACCCGTGAATTTTACATGTTTTTGAGTTTTTCGTGATGCATAAAATAAATTTATGAATACGTAGTATAATGCAACTACATCTATTTAACAGCGTCTAGGGTATATTGTATATACAAATAGTGCTTAATACGAGGCTAGTCATAGAAAAGAGAACACGTTCCTGACGCTAAGAATTAAAAGCTATGAAAATCAATAAGAGAAATACAATTATAACTCTTCTAGGTTTACTAAAAATAGTTTGCAAGAAGATAAAGAGCCAAATAGATTTCTTGAATAATATGTTTAGTATTTATAGTAATTAGTAAGTGCTAGTATCAAATTACTAATGGGACAATTTATCTACACTTAAGTTATCAAAGATTGATACTTCTTGAATGCTTTGTATAATATTATTTATACAATTTAAAATAATCCAACTTTATATTCTTATTCAAGATTTACTTAACAAATTTGATGTGGTGAAAGGTTAGCAGTATTTCATTGCAGTTGGTATACATACTCAAGGCACTATACTAGTATATAGAGTCTTTTACGATAAACCCCTTTCTCTGCAGAGAAGAGCTGACCGAAGTATAAGATCTCTAACAATCTACTTTATGAATCAAAAATTTCAATATCCAGGAAGAAAGTATAACATTTAATGCGAAAAATTCAGAAAAGTGAGGTTATTTTTTTCATGAGAATGGCGTGCATTTCTTTATTTCCTCTGGAGGCCAAGAAACCGTTCATTATTGTCTAGTGTAATATAAGATACCTATACATTTTTTATGAATTTATTATTAAAGATACAAAACTAATACCTTATAAATAATGTAATAAGATTAGTATATATACTAAACATTGATGTTCTGACAAATTTGGTAATACCTGCATTGTGATCCCGCTTCATGCAATCCTGTACTTTAAAGAAAACACAAAGGAAAAGCCTGAAGTGGCTTATTGATTGGTTAAAAGTTACTTTACTGGGCCAAAGGGGCCATCTTTTTTTTTAAAATTTTCAATAAATAATGAAGCAAAAGAAGAGGTGTATGGGTAAGATCATTACTCAGCAGACTTTAATATTATAGATTATGTTTCTGATCCGAATTTATAAAGAAGATGTTGATGCATCTAGTGATATACCCACAACATTATACATCAAAAGTATCGCTGGGGAACCCACTATAAAATTAGAGCCTGATATTTCAGATACCCTGTTTGAATACCTTGTAAAGGAAAATAAAGAATGCACTTTTTATCGTGATGAATCAGTTAAAAAGCGGAAACGAGCAGAAAATGATGATGACGATGCTAATAATATTACTGCTGATAGTGATATGCTATTCAACGACGATTTCTTTATTGATATGAAAGAAGAAGATGCAATAAAACCAGAGATTTTGATGCGAGATTGCTTGTCAATTAAAGGTATATTCATCAGTTAATTTTTACACATAACACAAAATATTAATAAAACATGTTGTAAAATTGTAGAAGACGATCAACTAACTTCAAATGTAGATATCAGCAATCGTGGTCCATATTACTGCTGTGGATGTAATATGCATATAAAAAGTTTTGTAGTATACACGGAGCATATCAAAACTAAACATCCAAAGAAACGCATCAAGCATTTCAACTTGAAGCCAGATTTCCATGACCCTGATATGTGCTGCAAATCTTGTGAACGAACATATAAAACCAAGGGATTATATCACCTTCACTTGAAAAGCACTCACCAAATCAATGCACCAGGTAGAGAACCTGAAATTGTAATTGCAACGCAAGATTCGAATGAAAATAGCTTTTATTGCAGTGGGTGTAACAAGCATATTGAAGACCACACATCATATATGAGACACATCAAAGCTACACACTCAAAGAAACACATTAAACATTTCAACTTGAAGCCAGACTTCTATGACCCTAATAAGTACTGCAAATCTTGTGAGCGAACCTACAAATCCAAGACATTATACCGCCTTCACTTGAAAAAGACTCACCTGATCGATGCACCATGTAAAAAACCTAAAACTGTAATTGCAAAGCAAAAGTCGAATATAAATGGCTTTTATTGCAGCGGGTGTAACAAGCATATTGAAAACCAAACATCATATACGAAGCATATCATAACTAAACACCCAAAGAAACGAATCAAGCATTTCAACTTGAAGCCAGACTTCTATGACCCTAATAAGTACTGCAAATCTTGTGAGCGAACCTATAAAACCAAGGCATTATACCGCCTTCATTTGAAAAACACTCATAAACTTGTTCCAACAAATTTTGAGCCTAAAATTATCAGAAAAAATTCAAATGAAAATGGTGTTTATTGTTGTGGGTGTAATAGTTACATTAAAGGCCATGCTTCATATCTGAAGCACATTAAACTCCAACACTCATCTAAACAAATTAGACATTTTAACATGAGACCAGATATAAATGACCCTAATATGTACTGCAATGCTTGTGAAAGAACATATGGAACTACAGCATTATACCGTCATCATTTAAAAATATCTCATAAAATTATTCGAGAATGTTTTATACCTAAAAATTTAAAGCAAAGTTCGAGTAAACTTGGCACTTATTGCTGCGGATGTGATACTTACATTAAAGGTCAAGCACCATATCTTATACACATCAAAACCAAGCACCCGAAGAAAAAAATCAAACATTTTGACTTGAAACCAGACATAAATGACCCCAACCACTACTGCAAATCTTGCGATCGAACATATAGTGCTTCACATTTATATCAAGGTCATTTAAAGCTTACTCATCGACTCTCTTCTATAGGTGTAAATCAAAAGCGAACCCCAAATCAAAAGCAAAACTCAAATAACCCTAAATATCACTGCTCAATGTGTCAACAACAGTTTGTAATTGAAGAGGTTTACAAGAACCACTTGAATGGATTTATCCATAAAAGCCGAGCAAGAAAACTTGATCCAAATACCTTACCGCCAGATCCTTCTGATCCTAATTTTTATTGTCGATCTTGCCACAAAACTTACTCAACTCAACAGCGCTATTTGATTCATATACGAGGTGTCCATAAGGAAATTCAGTATTTAAAAACATACAAAAAAGACTTGCAAAAGAAGCATATCAGCTATTGTTTCAAATGTAAAATGTCATTCACCAGTCCTGAATTGTATTATAAACATATAAAAATTCATCGTACTGAATTGGATTTAACAAAGTCAAAACCAATGCAAACAAGTGAATCTCATCAATTAATTTTAACAAGATCAAAGGCAAATTTAATTTACAAAACGTTACCAAATTCTAACGATGGCCAAAGTATTAATTGCCAATTCTGTGAGCAATCCTTTAAGACTCGCAACCAATATAGTTTACATTTACGTTTGGATCATCATTTAGCTTTGAAAAATACAGAGCCTGATCAAAGTAACCTTAAAAACACCCAACCTTCAAAACGTTCAAGACTGCGAACCGAAATGAAATCAAAATATGATTCTTACATTCACCATAATTACGATAAATCTGGCATCTATTGTCAGTATTGCGACAACAGCTTTAAATCAACAAATTCATATCATCATCATCAATGCAAAACCATTCAAGGTAAACAACCTCAAGGTCTAACAACACAAAAAGAAAATCTTCCAGACCCAAGTGATCCCAATAATTATTGTAGTATTTGTAAAATCACTTTTAAAAATATTCCAATTTTTAGAAAGCATTGTATTGGTAAACATTTGATGCAACTAGCTCCATTACCATATAATCGACATTTCAACCCTGTAGTAGTTGTTCGGAATAGACCAAGAAAGAAAGTTCGCTTTGAAAAACCAATCTTCAGCACAATTGAAAAGGATTCTAATTTACTCCCGGATCCTTTTAGCCCTCAATTCTATTGTTCAGTGTGCAATACCAAAAATAATACGTTAAGTGCACACCATAGACATTGTAGAGAGATTCATCAAATGAAGTTGAAACCTTTGCATGTATATCAATTATCTAACTCTGATGCAAAAATTAATATGTTGAATCCTGAATCTACTGTGCGAAATGTGAATAGCCTTGTAGTAGTAAACAAAAATTCAAAGATTATTTAAGATTTATTCATAAATTAGCATACCGAAACGTTGAATAACTAATATCAAAATACATACAGTATATGCTTATTCTCATCCTTAGTGAAGTAATACATTTATCTCATTTGCAATTCTTAATAAACATTTGATGTTTTTGCCACAAACCCCCCCCCCTTTTTTTTAAACAAAAAATTTGGACATGTAATTCAGATAGCCACAAACATATAGATATTATTTTTATACAGACAAGAACTTTTTAAATAATCTGAAAAAAAAAAAAACTCTTTGAAATCAATATTTTATGAAATACAAGTGCCCAAAAAAAAAAGTGTATTATTGTTAACAAACTTTATGAAACCTATGTACATAAGATCTACAATATGAATGCCTGAGCTTGTATCAATTTAAACCTCTTGTTTGTAGTGTTGCTGATCTTGTGCTTGATCTCCCTTTATAGTAGGCATAGTATCAGCGGAATCATAATGATACCGAGACATTGTTGTGTTGTTAGTATCGAATTCAGCTTGAGCAGCCATTTCTTGAACTTTTAATGCCTCGGTTCTAGCCATAGGACCATTGAAAATCATCGAGAAAAAGAAGCATATGCCGGCTATAGCTGCTTGAAATACGAGCGCTTTATATAGATTATCTTTAGGTTCTCCGTTTTTATCACGGAACAAGTCCATTACAAGAACCAAGATGAAACCAACAAGTTGAGCCATCTGCCACAATATAGATGTTGATAGAGATTCAGTGACAGGATATGAAACTTTGAATTTGATGTTAATTAATTTTGTTATTGAAATTGTCATGTTCAATAAACTTACTTTCAACCCCTAATTCAACACAAATCGGGACCATGAAACTGAGAAAAAATTGACTCAACATATTGGTGTATAATATGGCAGCAAATGAGTCTTTCTTGACTGGAAAATATATATATATATATATAATTTTAATCATTTGCTTGAATTTTTTTAATTATGTTACTTACCAACAAATATAAAGGCTACATAGGTAGTAAACATCAAAGGAGCCATGATCTTTAAGAGTACTTTATGCTGCTTTGTTCTATCAATCATTGGCCCTGACATGACTAAAATGAAAATTGCATTATATTTCTATACAAGCATTACATTTAACAATGTACTTACGGCATCCTAATGTTCCTCCTACTACTCCAATGGCAGCAATGTTACCGATTTCACTGTCGCTATACCCATATGGAGAAATTGCTTGATTCATCAAGCCATTCCAAGCAATAGATAATCCAACATTTAAACTGTGAATAATTAATAAAATCAAAAAATGAGGGTTTTTTAAAAGAAGCATAGTTCCTTGTCGTAAAGTCAATTCTGGCTTGGAGATGCCAACTTCATTTTCTGCATTGCTGACTGGATGAGAAGCTGGTGTAGGTGGTTTTGAAGGAAAGAAGAAAAATGGGACGGTTGCGGCAGTAGCAATGCTTGCTACAACTATTACTGTCAATTCGATTTTATCTGATCCTGTAGCAATGGCAGGCATAAGAAACATTGCAATAATGGCACCATAATTAGATACTATATAAACAAGCTTAGTAACAAGAAATTTGAATACAATATTTATCATCATTATTACCGATAAACATGCCAGCTGTTGCTCTTCTATTTTCAGTAAACCATACTACAGAAAACTAGTTCAAATTTTAAGTATTGGATATAAATGATTTCTCGAATAAGCCATACCATTGTCATAATGTTTAAACTGATGGGAGAGCTTAGTGAAGCTATAGTTTGGCCTACCATCAATATAGGAAATGAAGGAGGGTTTATTCTAACAGCAACCCATCTGATCCAGCACCCAGCCGAAAGAACAATCCCCGAGAAAAATAGCTATAAATGTTTTTTTTTTAAAAAAAAAAAAAAAAAAAAAAAAAAAAAAAAAAAAAAAAAAAAAAAAAAAAAAGGTATTACATAATCAAATGCCATTAAATCATTGAACTAATAGACTTACCGACCATTTCACACCTATTTTCTGATATAAATAACTAGTAAAAAAGCTTGCTACAATATAACATATAGCCATTGTATTATACAACCAATTGATGTTTGATAATGAAATTCCCAAAAAATCAGCAGTTACTGAAGGAATGGGACTAAATGTATTGGCAAAAATAGCAACTGCAGCACGAATAAGTACAATAAAAAATAAAAGCACCCAAGCAATAGGATATGTTTTTAGTTCTGGGGCTGTTTTTGCTACTATCGATTGTTGTGATGGAGAACTGATGGTATTATTCGGATCAATTTCGGCTTCGCTTGTCGAGTGTTTGTTACTAGCATCTGGTAGACTATATATTGTTTGTGATGATCCATTAATTATAGTATGGCTAGACTCTATTCCTTCGGAAATGGATGATTTAGACGATGTAGATGGTGAAAGATGAACATTTTCAAATGAAGTCTCTGGCATAGATCCTTGGCGAGAATGCAATGTTGATTTTTCATCACCTGAAGTTTCATAAAAGTGTTTTTCATTATGATAAAGCTTTGTTGATGGATTATGTTCTACAGATGTTTTTTGAGATGCTCTTGGAGAATCCTGCTCTGCTGTCGCAAAGGAAGTTCGATTAGAATATGTCATTTAAATACTATTAGTTTTTTGTAATGTAAGAAAAAGAAATCTTAGATGTTCAAGTTTATATAGAGTGTATTTATATATGAATAATTGCATGCAAAATGACTTTCCATAAGCTCCTGATTTGAATGAAAATTGCTGATCTGGTTTTGCTGCTGATGCATTGTTATATTGAAATTTGAATCCCTTAATTGGAATTTTCCAAAACGGAGAGGAAAAGCCAGAAAGAGGG
>JAEPRC010000013.1:0-145469 GCA_016758945.1 Mucor plumbeus
TTGTGACTAACAGCTTTTGGTTAGGACATGATGGACGATCTTCAGCAGTTATATAACGAGTATAACAGAAACACAACCGACGCTATCCATGCAATCGATAATACCAACAGCAAAGCTGTAAAAAAAAACAAACTTAAGCAACTATATTTCGGCTGTGTTCTTTGATGACACGGAATATGAAACTGATGTTTCTTCCGGAGACGATGAGGACATTTGCAATGAAGAAATATTTGATAGCACTGAAAATTTCCCTCCCTCTTTATAGTTACTTGCCCCCTCCACTTATGTATAATTGCTTGACTCTCTTATAACTAAAATACTGTATCTCAAGCACAGAGGAAAAACTACCTTGAGTCTGACCGAGTCTCACGTTGTTGGAAGATGACAGTAGACGCAGTTGTTTTGATTTATTAAATATAGCACCGCGTTAAAGTTTACATCTATTGTGTTTTATTCACACTTTGTGTACTGCGACTATGGATGCACCTATAGCAACACTGTATCTACCAGTAGGGTCTTGCTTTAGGCGTAAGAACTAGCCTTGCGGGAGAATGCTTCATTTCAAAGGCATTCAAATGTTGCAATACGCTGATCTAAATGTATTGCATTGAACCAGTAGCCTAGGGTTTGTTAGGCTCTTAGGCGAACATTGCTAGATATGATACCCACTACGATTCGCTAGTGGTCCAGTTCTATTGCTCCACATTGTTATTCCTGGGCATAACGTGACACACATGGACATCCTTCAAAATGCAACTTCATCTGCTCCAGCAACTATGACAGCAACTTTTTCGAAAGCCTTGAGCGTCTCTTCTTTCTTTACCTACCACAACATGCCATCTAGCAAGCTGTCTGTAAACACAGTCTCTTAGTTTTCTGCTCGCCAGCGAACATGTTCCTCACTTAACGGCCAGAATTGATAATACCATCTATGTGGAACTACAACATCTATCTCCTATAAATATCTTGAATGTTTTTATTTAACAAAATGGTAATTTTAATTTTGGAGTATATAAATTTGAAGATAAATCATATTGAAAATATTTATTGAAATGAGTAACGCCTTCTTTCACGAAACGGTCAAGGCGACATTGTTGATGAACAAGGAAATGAAGCTATGGACTGGGAAGAAGAGGCAGATCCTCGCCATTTGGAGAATATAACAAACTATCTTATTTATCGAAACACACAGCCTCCTGAAATTGATATTGAAGATGTTGATCTTGGCGAGAAAATGGAAAAGCTGGTAGAAAAAGTCAAAAAAAAAAACTCTTATTGCTGGACGTACTTACAATGACTATAATGACAATCAAAAAGCTCTCTTTTTGTATTATCTTAATTAATTTGTATAAGGCTGCACCTGCAGGTAGAATGGCTGCTGTCGCTGAACGCACAGCACAAAACTGCGCTAAAGGGCTTAAGGAGGACCCTGAGTGGGATATTTACGAGAAGCAGACCAACAGAGTCAACAGAAAGAAAAGTCAGCTTCAAGAAGAACACAAGAATTACATTCGAGAACTGTACGACAACAATCCTTTTGCCATCACCAATGACGTTGTTGATGACTTGACAAAAGTATTCGAAGGATTCAGTTTGAAGAGCATTGTCGTTGGATCCTTCATCTCAAATGAGTGCAACTTATCAATTAAGAGAGCCACTCGTCATCCTGTTGCAAGAAACAACGATACAAAACTTGATCATCGTGTCAAATGGGCGCAAGGCATGGCGAAGTCAAATATGAGCTTTCTTTAGAACTGTGTTTTTATTGACGAAGCTGGATTCGATATTAATATGAGACCTGCTTATGCCCGTTCTGAGCGAAACACTCCAGCTGTAGCCACCACACCCACCACCCAAGCAGTATCACACAAAACCTTGGGTGCAATTTGCGCGAAGGGGGTTGTAAATATAGACATAAGAGTGCCTCAAAAGCCAAAGAAAATTAAGGTAAATGGAGGCCGCAAAAGAAAAACACCCAAGCCAAAAGATCCAGTGCCCAAAGGAAATGTAACTGGCCATTATTTGAGATTTGTATCTAATACAATGAACTATATGGATGAGGTTCCTGAAATGAAAGGCTTTTATCTGTTCATGGACAACGCGCCCATTCATACCTCAGATGAAATTAGACCAATGATTGAAAACAGAGGTTATCAATGTGTATACCCTCCACCTTATTCACCAGAGCTCAGTCCTATTATTGAACAGTTCTGGGCTATTGTAAAGAACAAAGACGTAGCCAGTTCGAGGATAAAGAAGATTTACAAACTAGAATAACGGAAGCCAGTAACAATGTTCCCGTCCGCCATCTTCGAAATATCATTCAACACTCTGCCAGTGTCTTTGACAAATGTTTAGAAAGACAGCCCATCTAAAGTAGCTTACTTTATAAATAATTTGTTTTCATTCATCCAAACTATAAAACGCCAAATGAAATAAGCAAAACCACCAATTGGGGTTTGCAAAGCCGCCATTTGAGTTTGGTAAAGCTGCCATTTGAGTTTGGCAAAGCCGCCATTTAAACTTTTGAAAAGCTGCCAATACGACTTGCAAAACCACCATTTGGCACTGTTAGCACTGTATGCCATCATGTTTTTTCTTTGAAGAAAGTTGGTTTTGTAGTGGTAGTGGTGGTGGTAGTGGTGGTGGTTGGGGGAGGGGAGAGTCGGAGATCCATCACGTGTGGTGGTGCATTAACTAAAAAAATATTTGTCTTGCTACAATGTTGTGTGTATCACACTTTATCTCTTTTCTCTTCTTTTTTATTCATTTCATTGTTTTAAAAAAAAAAGTAAATCAAATGTCGCTTATTTATGGTTTAGTTGCTCGTGGAGCAACCATTTTAGCAGAACATACCAATAGCAGCGGAAATTTCGCTACTGGTAATAGCCTTGACTTACATTTAGTACGCCTCTTGCTAACAATATTGTTTCTTTATAGTAACTCAAGCTATCCTTGAAAAGATTCCACCAAATAACTCTAAACTTACTTATGTCTACGATAGGTAAAGTAGAGAGTAGCATATGCATCTATATCAAGACATTTATATTATAGCATAGATATTTATTTCATTATATTTGTGAAGACGGTATTACTTATATGTGCATGGCTGATGATTCATTTGGTCGTCGCATTCCATTTATCTTTTTACAAGATTTAAAAGAAAAGTTCTTGAATACATATGGTAAAAATCGAGCCTTTGAAGCACCACCTTATGGCTTGAATGAATTCTCTCGAGTAATTGAGAAACAAATGGAATACTTTTCAACAAATCCAAGTGCAGATCGTTTAAAGCAGGTTCATGGTGAAATTGAGCAAGTCAAAGATGTTATGGTTCATAATATAGAAAGAGTCTTGGAAAGAGGTGAACGTATTGAATTGTTGGTTGATAAAACAGATAATTTGAATCAACAAGCATTTGCTTTCAAAAAGAGAAGCACTCAATTGAAGCGCGCCATGTGGTGGAAAAATACCAAAATTATGGCAATGATTTGTTTGGTTTGCTTTGTAAGTTAATTTAGTATCCTTTTTTTTATTGCAATTTCTAATTTTTTTCGTCTAGTTGATTGCATACTTTATTGCTGCTTATGTTTGTGGTTTTCCAAGTAAGTCCCTCTTTTTAATTTAACAAAATATGTCAATAACAAATGCTTTTTTTTTTTTTTTTTTTTTTTGCGTAGCTTTTGGATCATGCAGAGCCCAAAATAACCCTCCACCCAATTAATCAAATATCTAGTTTAACTAATAAATAACATATATATTCTATATACGGTACATTTTGAAAAAAAGAAAGAAAAAGGCATTTATTTTTGTAATAAAAAAGATCTATTTTTTGGTTTATTATACTACTGGTAATCAGACAAAAATTATGAAGCATTAGGTGGAGGAGGAGGTGGTGTGTGAGATGCAGCTTCTTTTGCGGCTGCTGCTGCTGCTTCTTCAGTTGCTTTTGCTTTTAGTTCTGCTGCTTTTTCCATATCAAATCTTTCCTTGGCTCTCACTACTTTAGATTGAATATAAAATGAACCTCCTTTAGCTGGATCATTTGCTCCAAATAGATGCTCATAATTCTAAGAAATTGAAAATATATCAGAAAACAATGTTCTCCCAAAAGTGCCCTTTCACGTTTTTACCTTTGATAGCTTTGTAAGATCAGCTTCCTTTGTTATATTCAAAATTTGGCAGGCTTCATCCATAGACATACCAGTCTTACGGGTTAAAGCATCCAAAACTCCCTCCTTGGTACCAGCTCTTCCACCAGATGCTGCTTGTGCACCCCCATTCTTACCAGCATCTGTAAATAATTTTTGCATTTAGTAAATTGTTTCGAAACTTTCTCAATTCAAAAAATAATACTTACTGGCAGCGGCTTGTTTGTATGCAGCTACGAAAGCTCTGGTTACAACAGAACCCAAAGAAACTACAATTTGTGCTATAATTCTGGAAGACTAAAATATATATCATTAGTTGTGATGTAATGTCTAATCCAATTAAGCCCAATTTACCATTTTACTATAATTTATGGGATAAAATATTAAAGGCGAGGGTTGAAGGGTTAAAAAGAGAGAAACAAGAGAAGAGAAGAGAAGAAAAAAAAACTTAATGAACCAGCGGGGCCTGGTTAAACCAAACAAGAAGACGTTTTTATATGGAAACAATATAGATCGGTTTATCAAAAGCTACCCAATCAATTCTTTATTTTGTATCTAATGAATGAACAAATTCGTCTAGATATTGACTTGTTTCTGTAAACCAAGTAAAAAGTGAAGTAATAGAAGGATGTCCAACGATGGGTCCTTCAATAGCAGCTCTAAAAGTAATGGATTTACTGTTAATTCTATCTATAAAATCTTGGCCCAATGGCAATTGTAATATTTTTTCGTTCAGTTGATTATCATAACCTTGCTTGTTGTTTAAAAAGTTATTGGGACGATATAAATCTATCTCTTGATCCCATTCAACATCTTGCTCAATAAGTTTTTGAAGATAAATAATGTAATCCGTAATTGCGTTTGATGTAAAAAGTGAGCGATTAATATCCGAGAATATTTGATAAAATCTCTCAATAAAAGGCTTAATTCGAAAAAGTTGATCTACTATGGGTCGATTAAAAGTTTGATCAAATAAACCATAGCGATCTAATTGCTGGAATGCTGAATTAGAAGGCGTAGATCTATTTGCTTTGAGTGTGCTTCCCATAGTTTGGTCTAAATCTGAAGCCAACCAAATAAATCTCTCATCCTGTTCTGGATCTTGATAAAGCATATAATTATGTGCTGCTCCCATATAGCCATCACCATGACCTAATAAAACCTCAAAAGCGAGACTAGGAACACGATGATCAATTACTACGAAATAATACTCTCAAGTACATAGACTTACTGTTTCAAAAACAGAGAAACATCAAACCGCTTGTTCCATTCTTGAACTAATTTTTTTTCATGTTCCTCTTCGGAATGGTTATATGAACTTGATTCTTGAATGAAATTAATAAAAGATACAAGTTTTGCTAATTTGTCATTTGATTTGTCGCCATCGGCTATTTCTTGTACTTTGTAAGGACTTATATTAAGGCTGTTTTCGATATAATCATTAGTGGATGGGCCTAGGTAACCAAAATTTGCTCCTGATTGTAGTTTACCAACAGCCATTGGATTTTCTTGCACGTTACCATGGTATAATGTACCACTTTTGTAATCTGGCTTGCCATTACCCAACACATTCTTCAAAAATGGGTTTTTGTAATTATCTGCAACTAAATAGAACCCCTGGGGCTCTTGATTAATGAACAATCTATGATTGCATGGCAGCTTTAGTTTCATTACTAACAGAAGTTTATATATGTATAAGTACCTAATAAATGATGCTTTTGCAGTTGGCAATTTTGAAGCGTCTAATATATCATAGTATAGTTTTTCTCGTATATAGCTGGGATCAGTAGAACATGAACGTAATTTGAAATGTCGATAACCATTGATAGATCCCTCTTTATCAATATGAATACTATAAGATAATTTTCTAAACAATCTTGATGTTTGTCCACTTAATTCAATCCTAACATTCTGAAGCTGTTCTAAACGATCTGAACTAATTCGAGTTACATTTGCTCTAATTCCAATATCTTCCAAAATTTTTTCCTTTAATATTCCGAAATCTTCTGGATTTGCTTGAATATGCCATGTTGGAATTTCATTGATGGGATGTATTTGATTTCGGTCTAAGTCTTGATTGTATTGATAATCTTCTTTTACATTCTTGTATTGCCAATTGACTTGAGGCAATAAGTATTGTTGCTGATCTTGGTTGTTAAGTTGTAGATTATGACGACCATAGAATTCATATGGGGTAAACGCACCATTGTTATGCTGCTCCAAATGACGATAGAATGGCTCACTATCAATCTCGTTATTTTCATAATCTACGACAATATACTTGTAACGGGTAGATAATAGAGGTACATCTGCGGTACCGGTATATATAAGATTATTTGTAGAATTAAAGTTATTTAATAGATACACTCTATCATTTCCCTCTAATTTAACTGCCATTTTATTGTCGTTACGATAATTAATTTGATTTGCATTTGAATTTGGATCTGGATTTGGATGGAAGTTGGGTGTATGGATTACATTAAATGTTATGCTTGAAACATCAAAATTTTGTGCAGTATGACCATGTACGCTGTTGCAATAAGCTACAGATAAAATTGCAACTGTCATAGGCTAATTAAATATCAACTGCATTTATTTTATGAATCTATATATCGTACTTACTATGAACTAAATATATTTTTTTCATTTGATTTTTATTGGCATTGGAAAGAAAAAATAAAATAAAATAACGCAGAATGATAAAATTATATGTATTTTAAGAATGTAGTTGTAAACACAATAAATATAATGCTAAGCTTTACATTTGCTATATTACAATTTATCAAGAATTATTCATGGATTTTACATACAAAATGGGACGTCTCCTTGGCTTTGTAGAGATGGCCATCATAACATTTCATCTGCATAGCTAGTATGAAATTGAAGCAGTACAGTAGTTTATTAAATGGTTTTTTCGAGCCCCTTGAAGATAGAAATTCACAAAAACAAACTTTGTTTAGACTTCAAAAAAGATCAAAAGCAAGTTTTTTTTTTTTTTTTTTTTTTTTTTGATAAATAAAAAGGATGTATAGCTACATAAATAATGAATAAAACAATATATATATATATATATATACATATATTGCAATGTCACTGAATGTTGTTTATTTTTGCTACAATTTAAATTCAAGGATGTTTATATTAACAAAAATAATAGTAGTAATATGTAAAAAATGAGGTGGTAATATGTGTACAAGATTATATGAAATAAGTGTTTCTTCAGAACCTGCTGAAATTATATCTATTATATGTGTGTATAATTTTCTCAAATCTAATTAAACTTCTTCGTCCCCATTAATACGAGTTGTTGATGGTATATGGCCATGCGATGTAATTGTATTATTCATACTGTACTGGTTTGAATGACGCTGTTGTTGTAATTGATAATTTGAATTATAAGGTACATCTGAAAAGATGGAAGATGGTGCAAATGATCTAGCTGAAGTTTTTCCTGGTACATTAAGATTATTTACTTGTTCATTAATCTGCTGTTGATGTAAATTTTTACGATTATTGTTGCCATAAGAGTTAACTACCATACCACAATGTTCACAAAAACTTTGATCTGGAAGACGAGTATAATCAACTCTTAAAGCTTCAACTAAAAGAGTTGATTCAATGATTTCAAAATATGCAGTAAGAGCCTGAGCATACAGTAAAGAGTTAGCAAATGTTTCAATTTAAATCTATCAATAGAAACTTACATCCGATCTGTTACCCAAAAAGTTAGTTACTTTAAATAAGTTCATGGCCAAATTAACGACAAAAGTTAAAATCAAACAAACAAGTGATTTACGAGCAATGTATTCTATTATTTGATTTCTATGGCTCATTATTTTACGGGAATTTCTAATATGTACGTATAATCTAATATTATGTTATAATTAGTGTATTTGCGTAAAAAAATTTTTTTTATTTATTATATTTACTAACCTTCTGACAAACATGCCACTGAGAAACAAATTGGCTAATGAATCAGCAACAAAGTTTAATATAATGACACCGGTTCCCCTATAATAATTGAATGTAAGTATATTGTATATTGTAGAATTAAAAATAAATATGAAACATACCATTGAGCAAGACAATTTGAACCAGATTCAATTGATTGAGACATAATTTGTTGTTGTAATGTACGAAATGCCAACTCATAGGGCCAATCAGCAAATCTAAGTGTAATCAAGAAACCACCAACAAGTTTGATCCAAATGGAATGTTTATCTGATTCCAATATAATAAGTCTTTTAAACATAATCGAATAAATAAGGATATAATCTATTAGAAAATATTAATAAAATTCAATTCAATATATTTATGCTTAAACAATCGCATGATACATTACTTAGATGCCACAAACTAAAAAAAAAAAAAAAAAAAAAAAAAAAAAAACTAAATTTAATAAGATTATAATAAAAACATAAAATTTATTAACTTACCATACAAGTAAAGGCCAAAAAGAACAAGTTGCAATTTCAAATAATGGTACAACTCCATATAAAAATCGATGAATAAACAACACTACAACTTGTGCAATATTCATTAAATGGCTATGATTATAATGAAAAATTAAAACTTGTCGTCAAATGTTGAAATAAAATCACCCTTACATTAAACCGCGTGTGCGACGATATTGCCGAAGACAAACAAAAAAGTTTCGAACACAAATGGTAACAGCTATCCACATACCAATCATACTGATACGATCTATCACTCTTTCACCATAAGCTGACAACTGAATCATAACTTGTTAAATGTGATCGATTAATTGTTGTTGTTGCTGGTTATTTTTCTAAAAAAAAAAATGAAAGAAAATGCAAAAAAATTGGATATATATTACTGTTGAAAGTTGTATATTAAAGAAAAGAGAGGGGAAAGAGAGAAAAAAAAGAAAAACAAACCGAAAAGAAGGGCTACCATGATTCTTTTATATAATTAATAGACATCTAGTTCAAATGTAGAAAAGCTTCAATTAAGACGGAGTGGCTATGAAATGAGGGGAAGTTTGATCATTTCATCGAATTAGATGCAAGTAAACCACCAAAAAAGTATTTTTTCCAGCGTTTCCCGTTTAAATGATGGGGGAGATTGTAAAATAGAATAGTATGATACCCGAAATAAAAAAAAAAAAAAAAAAAAAAAAAAACTGATTATTACTAATTTACGCAAGCATTATTATGATACCATTTATCAAACTAAAAAAATTTAAACAATAAAAATCAAACGATACAATTTTTGAATCAAATTGAATTGACAAAACTAGTTTTTCCCTGTTCCTCCATAATTTTACCATCTTTCCAATTATTTGTACTACGGAAAAAACAATCCACTACTGCATGGTATAATCTTTAAAAAGGTGGGGAGGGGAAGGTAGGATAGCAAAAAAGACTACAAGCAATTTATAAGATCCGATAAGCACTTGAAATACCTATACATGCATCAATCTCATCATTACATTTCTTTACCTACCCCCGTTTATATGATTTCTTCGCAATCTAGTTGTGAAATCATCATGGTTTTAAAAAATTAGTTGATACTATTAGACATCATTCCATCATCTTGGTCAGTAGTTTGTATCATAATCATAAAGAAAAAGAGTTCTTGGATTATCATGAATATGTACATATTTAAAAATAAAAGTTACAAGCTATACGAAGAATTATATCAAATAGTAAAAAATCGAAAACCAAACTTGAGATTCCCCGTTTTATCCAAAAACTGGGTATTATTGCACCAAATTAGTAACTGAATGCATGTAAGAGTATATAAAAATAGTTACAACTGCCTTAGTGTGCTATGCACTTCTATACGTAACAAACATGTCCGAAAAAAGCCTTCTAAGATATACAGTTGCATTTGCATGTACAAACTGAATTTGTAAATTACTTCATCTTGGTATAATTTATAAACCATATTAAACAAAAGTTAACATCAATTCCTATCGGTTATCATTATAAACTATTGATTTCAAGCAATACCACATTAGTATAGTAGATGTAGTATGTAATGTGTCGGTATAAAGCGCGGAAAATGTTTATATATGACTTATATATTTTAATTTGTTTATAACATAGTTTAAACCAAAGAAAGCGTGTTTACATATTCGATTCATAATAATAATATGTGGTGATAACCATTGAAATATTAAAATTAAGGCTTGAGTAAAAACTATAATGAATTATAGCATCAAAAGCATTAATATAATGTCATTTAATGCAATGCTAAAGGGCGTACATATTAAGCTAATACTCCCTATAGAGCACACCGCCGGCATATAATTTATCATCAAATGATGCCGAACTATTAGACTCGAGTCTCTTTCAACAAAAATAAGTATGTATAGATATGCTACGATCATGACATTGTATAACTATATAATGATATACAGTATACGCTGCATATGTTAAGATAACGCTAAAAAAAATAACACTTTTATCACACTATTACATGTGTCAAGTATATTTAGAAATTAACAATTTCGGCTGTATATGAAACTCGAGTCTATGTAATGAAATTGCAAACATATAATAAAATTGCCGTCAATGCTTTTTTTTTTTTTTTTTTTTAAACGAAATACATAAATATATGCATATGCTCATTATTTACATGGATTTATAAAAATTTATGTCTGCTTAATATAAAAACAGTGTTTATATGAATATAACTGTGTTGAAGTTTATGTGTATATAATGTATTCCAGTTTCAGAAACTAAATGCTTATTATTCGGATGATGCGGCTCACATATTTGAGGTATGGCTACTTATAATAAAACCCCCATTTTCAATTTTATTGAGCCAGCAATGTTTGACCTTCTACCCATCATTATCTTCAGACATATATTATATAGATCTACATGAAACTAGATCTAGCAAGTATTGATAACTAAAAATCAATCGGATTTTATGTGTCCATTGTAGTACAAGTTAATTTACATGAGCCGTCATTATCGTAAAAATAGATTCATGGAATCTTTCAGTTATGATAACAGTTTTTCACAGCTAGAACATTCGTTCCAGTTTTTACTGATCTTTCCCTCTAATTGCGTAACCTCGTGCAGCATTAGCTTTTGATACCCATTAATTGTCAATCTGTACATTCTACATTTGGACTGATTATAAATCACGGTATTTTTCCTTATTCAAGTCAAGGTCAAGAATTAAATGGATTTTTATCAATAGGTTTCTTTATCATTAGATATCAAAATAATCGAATACTCTGTTTTATGAAAATGAGACAGTTATCAATCATTATCCGTTAGTTTCTACAAAAGATCCAAGAAATATGTTAATTTTTTCGGAAATATCATACATTTTACGCTTAATTGCTTTAAAAGCCGAGTAACTTCATCTCCCCCCTGGCCAAATCCTTGATTGATTGAGAATCTTTTGCAGTTTGCAAAATTCGATAAGAGCTTGACAAACAATAGAGGTAAAAATACAGAAAAATAACCAAAATGCACATATTTTGTTATGACACGGCATGAATTGCTTTTTTCAAGCAATATTAGTAATTTCTATGGTAGAAAAAAAAACATAATTTCATATTTTTAAATCCATAGTAGGGAATATTTTGACAGAAAAAAACTACTAAAAACTATACCATTAGATACACAATCAAAAATATCTTGCTAAAATATTGAATATACAGACCCGATTGACCATATGATTTTTGACATGTTAGCAATTTCCTAAATTTTGATGTCTTATCAATCAAAAAACTAAAGAATCTGACCCACATCTAATACTGGTTGGGAAAAGATCCGAGATAAATTCAGAAAAAAGTCAATCAACTCAAATAAAAGGGTATTATATAAGAGAATGTTAAAATCAAATTTCGATTCGACTGTTAACAACCGGTTATCATGTATCAATTATATACTTCATGCTCCTGCAAAATTCTATAAATAATAAAAACCAATCAGTGACATAGATGACGCTGTCTGCTATTTTCCTTATTATTGTTGACTATTGTCTATTGACCGTCGAGTAAAGCAATAAGTTTATTTAGAAATAAAGATTTAATACTGAGCACTTTTTATATATACTCTAGATACTGTTAAACAGATACAAGTTGGTTGCAGTATGCTACCTATTCCTAGATTTATTTTATTTTTCACGAAAAACTCAAAAATAGGTAAAACACGCCGCTTTTCCCTTAAAAACTGGGCCTCGCTTTTCATCCCTGCTTTACTTTTTTTTTGCATCAAATAACACCAGGAAAAAATTATTCGCCAATGTACTTGAGGTGATTGAATTTAATCCAAAAATAAGTATCAGGAAATATCCCATTTTCTGCAATTTGCATAACTTTTTCAGTGCTGCTAATGTTTCAGGTTTTTACACATATTTCGCTGCTAAAAATTAAAACTTGGTCTTTGGTGGTTGGGCTGAATGGTTAAGGCGTGCGCTTCCCAGGCGCAAGGTCTCGTGTTCAAATCCTGGTGTCGATAAGTTTATTTGATAATGTTATGTACAGTCAAACCTCAATTTAAGAGCACTCGTGGTTTCTTTCAAAAAGTCCCTTATATCGAGGATCTCCCTTATTAAATCAAATTTAAAACACAGATCAACTTCAATTTTAAGAAAGGAATGAAGGCATCTTAGATAATCACACCACATCCTAAATCCATGATACAAAAATCTCCTTTATATCGAGGTTTCCGTTATATTGAGGGGCCTTATATCTAGGTTTGACTGTTATATCTAAATACAACTTCATATCACCAAGCCAAAAAAATAAATTGTCTATTATGCACGTAGCAGACAATCTCACTCAATTAAAGCTTACCTTACACCGTTGTCCATTTTTTTTGTCCCTTTGACATATTGCACTTACAGAATGAATATAATTTGTTAATTACAATTATAACATTACTATTATCGACTTTTTTGTTTTCAATGCACTTTTACCTTTTAATATAGTCTAATCATAAATATACAAAAAACTTTTGTAAATCCAATTAAAGTATTTGGATTGAACAAAACTATTTTACTACCCTGCTTCAATTTACAATGAGTTGTTCCATTTACAACTACAGTACTCTATTTTCTAATTCAAACATCCCCTACATATACCATCATTGCATTGCAAGAAAATAATAACTTCGGCGAATTTTGTTTGAACTTTCATAAATCTCAGGTGTGGCGGCAGTTTAAATCCACAATTTTCTGATGATGAAAAAATTGGATAAAAACGATCCTAAATTTTTAAAATGCAAAATTGACAACAAACATTTATAGTAGCCTGGCTAACTCTATTAAGTAACCTCAACATAAAATTTAATTTTATATCTAATGGTATAATTATTGAAAACGTTTGTCACCAAAAATTTTGTAAAAAAAGCAAAAACATAAAAATCAGTTTTTAGTAATTTTAAAAATACTTTTATAGTTGAATTTTAAAGTTAATGTTACAGATAAATAACGCAAAAAAATACCTGTCATGTGAGGTATTATTTGCCACCGTAGCTCTATTTTTCATAGAGTTATCAGCTTCCTTCAAAAAAGTCAATTTTTGGACGAGGGTATACAAGGGGAAAATTTATGATTTTTCGAAATTGATTTTATGGTAAAATATGATAAAGCCAAATAAAAGAACCATTTTTGTCTAATAAAGTATATGCTTAAACGGTTGCTATCTCGAGTTACAGTCCATTGAAGTTGCATTTTTGTAAGCTTTTAATGGAGATATCTTTATAAATAGTATATGAGCTAGATTGGAATTTTTATTTGAATTATTCTTCTTTCTTATATATCTTTTTTAAAATATTGCTCTTTGAGATTACTTCAAAATTGCAAGAGTTATCAACTAAAAAATACATTATGTGGTAATTTTTTTTGTATTTTAAGGTACAGTCCGCATAAAACAGACTTTGATAATTCAGGTCCCATTATTCAAGCCTGATATGTAATAAATTTGTTCTTTGAAGGGGTTTTCTGGTGCAATCTTTAGGGCAACGTTGTAAAAAGTATTCTAACATACACACTCTGACCTCCTGTATGTTCCCAAAGCATAAGGTTGTGCTCAAATGAGAGCATCTCATATATTGACTGAAAAGTCAATTTGAAAAGTTAGAAAATAGTATTTTTAAGTATAAATTATTTTTACTTGGCTAGTTATAACCTTTTTAGTGTGAAACATCATTATGTAGGTCAAATAATTTAAGAGATATGCGTATTTAAAGTTTCCGAATTTTTGAAGCTTCAAATTTGATGTGACCTCAAGAACATTCAAGATTCTTCAAGAATAGTATTTATTTGTATTTTGTTTTAATTGGATGCTGAAAATTTTCCAGTATACACTATCACTACGGCCGGCCTGACTGTATTATACATACCACTTCAGACGTTTTTATGCTGCTGTATTTGGTTGCGTTAGTTGGTTGTCTTTACATAGGCTTATTGCTGTATCCACAAAGTACCGTTTTATAAAACTTAGCGATAGCTTTTGCATAAAAACGATGATTTAACCAGTAAAACTGCAAACATTTAGAATCCTTATAAAACCCTGCGTCAGTACATGTACTGTTGGTCGTAAAATAAGATATGCCTTATACCATATATGAAGCAAGTGTTTGACCAGTTTAATGTTCTGTCCGAACTTTATTCTTCTTGTCATATAAGGCAGTTAAAAAAAGATGCAAAATTTACCTCCTTGTAAATTGGTGAAATCAATAAAATAGCAATCATCAATACTACAAAAACGTAATTAAAAAAAGCAGAAGTGGAAAATACAATTATAATAAATTCTTGTAAGTTTATTAAAATCAAAGTAAGAATTCATCAGTTTGATGGATCATTGTGGTATTTATATTAAATGTCTAATTCAAATTGCTAATGCAGTAAATTGATTTTCTTTATGTTAAAGTTGATGAGAAAAGGGATCATTAGCAATACCAATAATTAATTCAAGTTTTACAATCCTCTATAAATGTATATAGTATTTTAAATTGTATTTAAGTTTCTATACTTTATGTTCCTGGTTCTCACACCAGGTTTATGTTATTAATTACTAATTCAATTTAATGTGTGAAAGACTGTCAGTAGTTCACATCAATCAATAATCCTTTTAAAAAACTTGCATTATAAGTGTACTGTACGCCAATAAATAAATGTAAATACTATAAATCATATATCTAACAGCGGATTCCTTTACCCAAAAACCGAGGTTTTCGTAAAATGGTAGCTAAAAAACCCATTTTTAAGGCCTGCAAGCTTGAAAATTGTTCTAATAATAAGTGAAGCCGCAACCATTGACAACCATTGACAACCATTATTCAAACCCAAATCAGCACAAGAAAAATATGGTGCAAAATCAAGTAATGCAAAGCAAATGCTTACAGGTTTATTGTTCTATTATCCAAAACAAAGTTTGTTTTCAAAATGTAGCTGCAAAAAGGTCGTGAAAATAACCTGACTGGAAACCGTTCTAATAAAAAAAATTACAACCATTAACAACTCCTATACAAAACTTAAATTAGCACACGTACAGTAGTATGTTGAAAAACCAAGATATTCAAAGCGGATGTTTACAAGTTTGCTGTTCTGTCCAAAACAAAGATTTTTGTCAAAAGGTAGTAACTAAAAAAAAGGGCGTGAAAATGACCTACTTCGTAATCTTTTTAGCCGATATATCTGCAACTTTTAACAACCCTTATACAGAATTTGTATTACTAGATACAAATCATAGTGACTAATTCGAATATAAAGATCCCATGTCTACCACACTACCAGCGTATTTGATTCTCGAAATTATGGTGTTTGTCTAAAAACAGCGTGAAGACCGACGTAGAAATAACCTACTATCTGGTAATCGCTATAGTCAATAAAACCGCAATTATTGGCAACTCTTTTATAAGCGTTTTATCACTAGATTTGTCTCATCATAATAAACAAAAAAATGTAAACCTAATACCAACCAGCTTATTTTTCCTATCAAAACTATACTTTTCGTTGAAGAACAACGTCAAAAAAGATATTCCAAATTACCTACTTGATAATTATTTTAGTAAACAAAATCACAACTATTGGCAACCCTTATACAAACTTTATATCAATGGATTTACTTCATCATGACAGACCAGAACACCAGAACATATGAATTCAGCATTCATCAGCTTATCTTTCCTCCCAAATTCTTGGCTTTTGCCAAAAAAAAAAAAAAAAAAAAAGGATGAAACCGTAAGAAACCCCTACTTCGTAGTTGTTTTAGTGAATAATATCGTAACTTTCAGAATCCCTTATACGAAACACGCGTTACCAAATGTATTGTATGCGACTAAATCGAGATGTGTAAATCAGATAAATGTTAGCTTTTTTAACGAGCCATGGTTTACGAATATAATTGAAAAAACCATAGCAACTGAAACCGATCTGGGGGTCATATTAGAAATACTACTAATGTATATAAAAAATTTAATCGATAAAATCTCTATCAGTAGCTTTTGGTAATAAATTTAATTAGTACTAGATACTTACAGTATAGTGTGGAACAGCTTACAAACACTAACAAGATTTCTACCGACTTGATTTTAAATCTTATCTTTGACATTTCAGCCATAACTACCATTGAAATTACGTTAATAAAACCTTCAAGGTAACACACCAAAATGAATTATTATGCCATAAAAATGTAATTCCCTCCTAGTAAATTTGATACCAAAATATTGCTCTTAATCTGTCTAATTCAAATATTATGACTAAAAATTATATACAAAATGTATTGATTAGCTCTTTATTCGTTTTTGGATAAACTTGGTTGTATTATTGCGTTTTCTGTTTATTTCATGTTGGTTTTTCAATTATTTTCCAATAATAAAAAAATTGGCCAAACTATTACAAACTGAGTACTAGAAGATAACTATTTAGGCTTAAAATTGAGATATAAATACTAGAAATTAGTTTGCAAACCTTACAGTTCTCTATGAATGATTTTACTAAATTCTTCGAAAATCTTAACTTTAAAAATCTTCATAGCTTTTATTCGTTTAATAAAAACAAAGTATTCGTTATAATTTTCATCAAAAGGGTAATTTAGTATAAAAATCGGACGAGTTGCTTTCCATTTCATATTGCTTTATTAATTGCTTTACTATATTCCACTTTCTATGCTTTTTATGTATTTTCGTATATTTTTGCTATATTTGCTATTTTTCTTCGTACGCATATTTTTGGGCTTCCATCTCATTGGAAGTTAGAGTTGTCGTCATCCAAAAATGTAAAAAAAAGAATAAGTTGATTGGTTCTAAGAGTTAGAACGTCATCTGATTTTCAAAAATTAAAAAATTCTTTTTTTTTTTCCTTTTTTTTTTCCTTTTTCCTTTTTTTTATAGCAATTAAGGTAAGCAAAATAATAATAATATATAATACATTACAACCAATTAACTAATTGTTCTCTTTTCTTATATATCTTTTCTTACATCTTTTCTTTTCTCTTCTATCGTTTAACTTTTAACTGATCAAGGTAAGCAAAAAAAAAAAAAAATACGCATAAATTCTTTACTAATTATTCTTTTTTCTATTTTGTATGTTTCATGTCAAGTGAAAGTGCCTATCGCAGACACTTGACATCACTGATTTGACCAGAGCACAGGAGATCAGATAGGCTGTACCTCCTACTCGATTACTTGCGAGCCTTACCTAGCAGTTATTGAGGCTCATCATTGTCCACCAAAGGAGGGGGTAGGCCCATAATACTTTGGCTTTATGGAATTTGAAACATGGTTTCTCGTTTATAGGAAAATCACATTTCAAACTCCGCTTTTTTTGAAAAAACAGGGGGAATCCCTGTTTTTTTGTTTTTTATTTTTGTGGTGTTTGTAGCAGTTTTAGCCAATAAAAATCGTTTATTTTTTCAACTCAATCTGTTCGGAAGACCTTTATTTAACTACTCAAATTATGAGAATTATCGGTAAAGCCAAATGTTTAGATATAATTTTGTATTCCAAATAATAAACTTACATATTCACTACGGCGTAGGGTTAATTCAATTTATGGACATTGCCCACTAAGAAGGGAACTCGGCCATAAAAATATGTGCAAAATCAATAATTTCAAGGATTTTTCGTCTTGACACTTATTTTATCCATGAAATTTATAAGAGTAGGGACATTTTTAAAATAAAATATAATTCAATTTCAAGTTTTGAATAACAGTGAGATAATTATTCTCTTGAATAAAATATGAAGGCTTTTGGTACAGCCAAATGTAAGTTTTTGGGAACCAAAATTAAATTTATTGCAAAACAACTAAAAATCTAAATATTTTCTAACAAAGAAAAAAAAATAGCACAAAAATCTTTAACGATAAGACAGTCAGTTTAAACTACTACACCGATGAATTTAAATATAATTTAGTTTGCGAGGTGTCCTTTTGTCAAGCTTTTCGCCAAATACAGCATATGGCCAGATAACTTTATAAATGCTTTCATTATCATCTTTGTAACTAGCCAAATCCACGTTATAAAGTATATCTTCTACATCAAAAACTGCATACCAATCACCATCTATGTACCTCCCAACAAATGGAACCCCAAATTTGTCCATAGAATCACCAGGCTTGTTCATAAAGAGTTTTCCAATTGCTAAGAATTTAGTTAAACCACAATGCAAATAAGTGAAATAGCATAGAACTTCTGAAACAAACCAAACGTCCTGATGTCTTATACTTCCATATCTGCTCGCAATAAACATGACATAATGACCGGCCCTTTAAGTCAAATTCTTTCTTGATCTGTATAATGATGAAGAGTAAACAGTAGAATCCAGCCAAAGACGAAAACAAAGTCTAATTTCTCTGTTTTCAATTATATTGCTAACATTGTTGGGCAATCGTGTGTAGTGTGACTTCAAGGCTAACTCCACTTGACTCCCGGGAACACCATGTAATACCTCAAGGTTAACAGTTAACAGCAGTAATGCGTTCGTCTTCTTTATCTACAGGCTCTCATAATTATGGATCATCTTTACAACCTGAAGGGATGCGATATATAAGCACTATCCTAGATATCTGCCATATTAAGTCTTCTTTTATCTTCTTCCAACTTTTCGATCAAATTGCTATTATGATTAGTTAGTTTAAGTAATAAATTGGGTGTATTGATATCCGTTTTTGTTTTTCCTGCAATCAAATTGGAAAACTTTTTGATTGTTCTTTTTGTTGGGCGAGCACTGTAAGCCTTCACGGGGCACAACGTCTCCGTAATGTAGCATATATAAATAAGATAATGGTCATTCACTGTAAACACATGTTCGTTAATTCCCTTCTTTACTTGATCTCTAAGGAATATATTCCATCTCGAGAAACATCTAATCCAACAAATGCATACAGTATATCAGCCATTTACGCAAACATTACTTGTGAAATTTACTTACAATTTAATTTTCCTAAGATCTCTTGCTTTCATACTCCATTGAAGGGCCAAAGCACAACCATTTACCAAATCCATCAATACCTTTTTTACTGCACCATCCTCTAACTTTCATAGCACAATTGATGGAAGTACATACAAAAATGTATCCAATCAACCAATCCCATTGTAAAATTCTCTGTTTATTGAAGCCCATGAGTCGTGAAACGTGGGTGGCATCACTGCTCTTGATGCGTTGAATTTTTCACTTATGTTGTCAATAATTTTGCTTTTTGAAAAAAATTTCCTTTTAAAACGAAAAGTGTACTTCTGATATTGCTGGGTGTTGTCTTTATGGAAAAACTTTTCATTTGTACTTGTATTTTGTATCTAGCATGTTGAAAACCAGTTGTGCTATATTTCTTGATATTACCGTAAATAAAACTCGACCAAATTAAAAAATTGGATTGAAATCTGGACATAAAAGTGGCTAGCTGTAAGTTTAATTTGCGTTAAAGGTTTTGTCTTTAAACCTTTGTTTTGTGAGCTCTATAGTATATTTAGAGACCTTATATTGCTTGAAATAGATGTTTTTAGAGTCAAA
Organism: Mucor plumbeus; assembly: GCA_016758945.1. NCBI lineage: Eukaryota > Fungi > Mucoromycota > Mucoromycetes > Mucorales > Mucoraceae > Mucor > Mucor plumbeus. The sequence continues at coordinate 20,099 of JAEPRC010000013.1, forward strand.
ACCATACCAATTTAAGGGATCCTTCATAATGTTTTTAAGATTATAAATGTAATTTCTCTTCTTCGTGGTACCATCAGAAGTTTGAGAGGCGTATTTATGGCCATTGTAAGTGATGAAGCACCACACCATTAAGCTATCACCATGTTTGACACTTGACAATAAGTTCCAAATTCCAAATATATATATAATGGAATTGATGAAGCTTATTATCTGATTTTTGCCAGCACTATATAATGCCATTAGACCCCTAAATGCTTATTTTTGTTTTATTAGCGAGAACCATGCGTCGCAAGTTATTGCTTGTCCAAATTTCATGATCAATGGTTCAGTTTAGCCTTTTTGATCTGTGAGTGGCTGTAAGCAGAGGTTTTTTCTTTTTTTTTTCGGTCTTGAGTCTAACCACTAAAGACGAGCAGAGTTTTAGACGAGCTTGGTCAAAACTCGTAATGGCGAGTCGAGCCTTGTACTACACGAGCTCGAGCCGAGTTTTTAAAAAAGCTCGTTTGAGGAAGACTAGCTTTTGACTACTTTCAAAAAGCTCGTACGAAAGATACGAGTTTTGTGCTATTTACATTTTATGGTTTTATGGCAATTAATAAATAATATAATATTACTAAACATCATAAGCTTGCCTTATTTACTTTAGACCTTTTTCACTTGACAGACAAAATAAAGCACTTCTGCCACATTTGAGCTTTTTGAAAAAAAGTCAAAAGCTTGTCTTCCTAAAACGAGCTTTAGTCACACACAAGAAAAAATCGCACGGGGTGAACGAGCTTTTTTTAAGCTCGTTTAATTTCAACGAACCTCGAAAAAAGCTCGGCGGCGTAAAACAGGCTCAGCTCGTTTTACATAGATGCCTATTTGAGTCTCATTGATTTGGGCAATTTAAGACATTTAAAGTAGCTTATTTCAGTTTCAAGACCATTTAGATAGATTTCCACATCTTTTCTCGTTTTTGATTTACCAAGTACAGCCTTTTTGGGAATGTAATCCGAGATGTCGCACTAATTAAAGTATGTCTGTTATATCGTAACTAATAAAAATTACACAAAAGAGTAATAGGTGGGTTTTATTCAATGTAGAGAACGAGATTATATATAGAGGAGATCATCAAGTGATACAAATAGTTATCAATAGTGTGACAATAACAATACCTTAAAAATATAACAACAGTAGAGCCATATTTATACTCTGATATAACAATCCGGACCATTTATCCACTTACTATATGGTTAAATGTTTCTCAATCTGCTGATCTGCTTATATTTTTCTATCAAAATTTTAAAAGTAAATGCAGAGAGTATATATCTAAGTATTTGAAATATGAGTAAAGAAAAAAAATATTTAAAGGAAATTATTCATAATTTTGATTTAGTTTTGCAAATTTATAGAAGTTACAATAAATTTTAACATTAAATACAGCTGAAATTTATAATGCATAAGAATTCACTAGTAAAAAAGAGCCAACCAAGTAGATACTAACACATTATCACCAGAATTGTGATTGTAACTACAGTGAGGGAAATAACCCTTCCAATGTTTTAAAAATTCTCGTATATGAAGTCATATCTCTGTCAATATTTAATATTTCTACATGCATTTAGTACTAAATTCTAACCCAAAATTGTAGCTCTTAAATTACATATTGCTTAAAACTATCGCGCGATTTTAAGTTTCACTTTGCAGCGCTTAAAGTTAAAAATTTGATATTTATTAAATATAAGAAAAAGCTCAATATCTAGTTGGACCACCTTTAATCCTGATGACAGCCTTAATTCTGTTTGGCATGCTGTCTATATACTTGAGGCAGTCCTCCTTAGTAAATTTATATCATTCTTGATGGATCCTAGCCTCTAGTTCTGCAATGGTGGTGGCTCTAGCTGGATACTCATTCAGACGTCGTTTTAGTTGATTCCAGACGTGTTCTATAGGATTTAAGTCCGGATTTAGGGGTGGCCAGTCGAGAATGGACTTCAGGGAGAACCCCTGACGTTGAAACCATTGCTTAATAGGAACGGAAGTATGTGGCCTGGCATTGTCCTGCTGAAACCGGAAGCTCTTCCTATCCAGTCGATAGTACTCCAAGGTATCTAACAAAGATGCCTGCAAAATATCGATGTAAACCTCTACGTTAACATTTCCTTCAATAATGGTAGAATTATATCCAGGTTTTTTCGCAGTTATAAAGCTCCAAAACAGGATGCTGCCACCATCTTCTTGAACATGGGACTCAATCTGGTAAGGCAGTAGCTCAGTGGCACCATCCGTCCAGTAGTAGGATTTTCCATCTGAGCCCCACATATTGATTCTAGTCTCGTCAGAGAAACCTCATTTACGCCAGTCATCTACAGTATAATTCTAGTACTTTTTAGCCCAGGCAAAACGCTTTCTCTTGTTGGTAGCATTGACGAAATTAGTCCTGACTTTCCTTCTAGCTTTAAAGCCTTCTGACTTAAGTACGTGTCTAATGCCTCTTAGAGACATCTCAATTCCAAGAGTCAACAGATAGCTCTGTACACCTTTGGGCCACTGAGACTACCGTTTTGGAAATTTCTGGCTATGTAGTTCTGAGTCTGCGTACTGATTTTGCTTCGTTCTCCACCTTTGGGTGATGTGGAGTCACCCAAAAACTTTCTTTTATACCAGGAAAGTGTACTTAATCCTACATTTGGATACATTTTCTAAATGGTCGAGTAAGAATGGCCTTCGATAAGTAACAACTTAATAGAATTTTGGACTTCAGTGGGAATAGGACGAACCCTATTAAAAAAAAGGGTGAAGAAAAGATAATAATATGATAAAGGGGAAGATGAGCAAAAATGCTTAGCCTTTTATACATTTTGAACATTCCTCGGATAATTACTACCTATAGCATTTTTGATATAAAAATTTAGAATTATCAGATACTATAATCGAAAGTTAAGACACCACATATTTTTATTTCATAATATCTCACATATAAAAAATAGACATATCTCACTTTGCTATCTCCCCATTCGTTCAATTTTTATGCTATTAGCTAACATGTTATATCACTTAAAAGCCCTTAAAAGGTGCTATCTTATAAGTTTTTAGAAAATTGGGTAAGGTATATAGCGGTATAGAAAATATAATAAAAGTGCAATTTCTTAAAACATTGGAAGGGTTATTTCCCTCACAGTAGCTGTTACTATTTATAGTAAAAAAGAAAACTTTATTGGAAAGAAAAACATTGTATAAAAGGGAAATTTTCAGTGCTATCAAATACTTCTTCATTGCAAATATCCTCATCGTCTCCGGAAGAAACATCAGTTTCATATTCCGTGTCATCAAAGAACACAGCCGAAATATAGTTGCTTAAGTTTGTTTTTTTTACAGCTTTGCTGTTGGTATTATCGATTGCATGGATAGCGTCGGTTGTGTTTCTGTTATACTCGTTATATAACTGCTGAAGATCGTCCATCATGTCCTAACCAAAAGCTGTTAGTCACAACATAAATCTCAACTTTTTAATACGCAATTACTTACTTGCAAGAGCTGAAATACATTAATCAATTTTTTAATTCCACTAGACTTGATTTCATGGAGAGAGCGCGGGTATGATAATGCCTTTAGTTTTTGCAAGAAGTATACATTTTTGTCGATAAGTGACAAGGAGTAAATATGAAGATTCAATCCCATTACTTGGATAAGGGGCAGTTTGATTGATTCTATATTTCGGGTGGACAAACCTCCTAGCGACATGATGAGTTGGTTCAAATGGCATTTTCCTGCCAACACGAGTTTGGTCTTATCATCATGGTATTTTTTTTTTTTTTGTTAGTTGACCAATCTTCGCAAACTCGCCGTTCAAACTGTCCAAAATCTGCATGTTTTCTCCTTCAAACATCGTCCTCAAATCCAACTTCATGGCTAGTTCGTTTTTAGTACATGTTTCAGGATAGTGCCACCCCTATCGAAATATGTAGCTAGTGTCGGTTTTTTGCCTATTATTTATGTTAAATATTAACTCAATTCCATATTGAATCTGACATCCAAGTGGAATTGAAATAGTATAAATACTTTTAGAAACCAGGACCTGATGGCTCCTGGCTTCCTTTTTAACTTAATAATAAAGGCCCTACGTTCTCCGTGATATAATCACTTGTAGTCTTCTTTATTTTATTGTATTGGAAATAATCGTTATTTACTTATAACTCCCAGTTAGTATCTTCCATGTTTTTGGTCGTTTGTTTTCTTTCTTTAATGGACTTACCACTACGAAAAAATGTTACGTTTAGTAAAAAACGTTTTAAATAATTGGCCCCAGAACTTAATGATGATAGACTGTTCAGAGCATTTTTTCAAGTAATTATCTGAAAAAATGAAGTGCTTGTTAACGTGTTGATTTAGACTAAAAAAAATGATGATATAGAAAACTTAACATCGAGGTTTGACTGTTATATCTAAATACAACTTCATATCACCAAGCCAAAAAAATAAATTGTCTATTATGCACGTAGCAGACAATCTCACTCAATTAAAGCTTACCTTACACCGTTGTCCATTTTTTTTGTCCCTTTGACATATTGCACTTACAGAATGAATATAATTTGTTAATTACAATTATAACATTACTATTATCGACTTTTTTGTTTTCAATGCACTTTTACCTTTTAATATAGTCTAATCATAAATATACAAAAAACTTTTGTAAATCCAATTAAAGTATTTGGATTGAACAAAACTATTTTACTACCCTGCTTCAATTTACAATGAGTTGTTCCATTTACAACTACAGTACTCTATTTTCTAATTCAAACATCCCCTACATATACCATCATTGCATTGCAAGAAAATAATAACTTCGGCGAATTTTGTTTGAACTTTCATAAATCTCAGGTGTGGCGGCAGTTTAAATCCACAATTTTCTGATGATGAAAAAATTGGATAAAAACGATCCTAAATTTTTAAAATGCAAAATTGACAACAAACATGTATAGTAGCCTGGCTAACTCTATTAAGTAACCTCAACATAAAATTTAATTTTATATCTAATGGTATAATTATTGAAAACGTTTGTCACCAAAAATTTTGTAAAAAAAGCAAAAACATAAAAATCAGTTTTTAGTAATTTTAAAAATACTTTTATAGTTGAATTTTAAAGTTAATGTTACATATAAATAACGCAAAAAAATACCTGTCATGTGAGGTATTATTTGCCACCGTAGCTCTATTTTTCATAGAGTTATCAGCTTCCTTCAAAAAAGTCAATTTTTGGACGAGGGTATACAAGGGGAAAATTTATGATTTTTCGAAATTGATTTTATGGTAAAATATGATAAAGCCAAATAAAAGAACCATTTTTGTCTAATAAAGTATATGCTTAAACGGTTGCTATCTCGAGTTACAGTCCATTGAAGTTGCATTTTTGTAAGCTTTTAATGGAGATATCTTTATAAATAGTGTATGAGCTAGATTGGAATTTTTATTAGAATTATTCTTCTTTCTTATATATCTTTTTTAAAATATTGCTCTTTGAGATTACTTCAAAATTCCAAGAGTTATCAACTAAAAAATACATTATGTGGTAATTTTTTTTGTATTTTAAGGTACAGTCTGCATAAAACGGACTTTGATAATTCAGGTCCCATAATTCAAGCCTGATATGTAATAAATTTGTTCTTTGAAGGGGTTTTCTGGTGCAATCTTTAGGGCAACGTTGTAAAAAGTATTCTAACATACACACTCTGACCTCCTGTATGTTCCCAAAGCACATGGATGTGCTCAAATGAGATGGCCAATAGGGTCATAAGGTCATCGATGCGCTCATATGGGAGTATCTCAGATATTGACCCAAAAGTTAATCAATGTAAAGTTAAATCAATCATCTTTTGACATACCATTAAATTGTATTTTCGATATAGATTTAGTACTACAGTCGAACCACAATTTAAGGACGCCCGTGGTTTCTTTCAAAAAGTCCCTTATATCGAGGATCTCCCTTAAATCAAATTTAAAACACAGATCTACTTCAATTTTAAGAAAGGAATGAAGGCATCTTAGATAATCACACTACATCCTTAATCCATGATGGTAATATTACAATGATGAAATTGACGATATGGAAGAAACAATCGATGTTATTCCTGTAAATGAAGGATGATTCTAGCAAGTTTAGGTTATATATTTTACTTCAAAATTTGTTGCTACAAATAATGAAGATTTCAAAATACTTAAAGATATGGTGATTTTTACTTGTGATATTAAAAAAACCCATAATACAATGCAGATGCAATCAAATTACATCAAATGGGTTTTTCTCAAAAGATTAGAAAAAATTTTCAGTATTTACATCTAGTAAGAAAATTTTGTACCTAAAACTGTTCTTTTTTAATTTTGGGGCCAATAAGATTATAATAAAATAAGAGACATGTGGAAAGAAAAAGTTCCCTTAAATGTAAATTCGAAATAAGGGATTTTAAACTATAAATGTTGCATCCACAGTTCTGTGTAGTTATCTTGGTTAAGATTATGGCACAGTTTAGTAGGACATGTTCTGTATTGCTGTGCAATATGTTATAAAGCTCAGTTAATATCGTGTAATATGGAATTATGGTATCACATAGGTTTGATTGGATATATGAATATGTACTTATTTAGATTAGTCTTAATTAAAGAAGTTTGGCTATAAAAGAGATGTTTTCCATCTTATAATAAAGTTCTTTAGTTTTTGTGTGTGATTTAATTTAATCAGTTCCTTTATTAAATTATACATTTTTTCTTGCAACAATATTTATCTTAAATCTTGTGGCAATTCAATAAGATTTGTTTACCAGCCTTCGGTGGATACAAAAGCCTTCTTTATATCGAGGTTTCCGTTATATTGAGGGACCTTATATCGAGGGTTGACTGTAGTATGCCTCGTATGAGGCCAATATAAATAGCATGTAATATTTTGCAATCACCTCTGTAAGTTAGTTTGTTTTGCTTGTCTGTATATACTATACCTGTATATTCCAGTAAATGAAAACTAATAGTATCGTATTTTGTTTTTATATGAAATGCGTACAAACTGTAAAAGCATAACTTTGTTTGTGTATGTATGCATTATTTGCATTACTGTTGATGTATTACAAATACATACAAACTCTGACCTGAATCTCTAAGTATAAAATACATTACTTCATTTCAATCCCACATGTACGACGAGTAAAAGTAAATATGATATCGCTTTTTTGCTTGAGTTACTGTACATTTTATATTCAACTAAAGATATATACATCTGAATATAGAGCATCGCTTTTAATTTTTATACAATAACGTCTTACTTAAAAAAGAAACCCTACTAAGTGCATTATTTGCGTAATTCAATCGTTCACAAATTACACTTATGGGTTAAATATTGTATATATATAAAATACTTTGATCAGTTCTTTAAATTTACTAAAACAACACAATGTGTTCAATTTTTTGTAGTTATAATTTATATACCGCAATAACTAATAAGATATTCGTTGCAATAAATGTTTTGTATGATACATAGTCTCTCACTTAAGATTTAAACGCATGTAAAACTCATTGCTTTTTCCTTAAAAACTGGGTCTCGATTTTCATCCCTGCTCTACTTTTTTTTTTACAAATAGCATAAAGATAAAATTATGTGCTAATGTACCTGAGATGGTCAACTTCAATCCAAAAATAAGAATTCAAAAATATCTTATTTTTTGTAGTTGGCATAAACTTTTCAGTGCTAATGTTTCAGATCTTTACACAGATTTCACTAACAATTTTGAGCTTTCATATCTCTACAAAAATTTAACCTATAATACTAACATTTTCTATCCATAAAACTTGCTTGTTTTCTAGCGCTTTACAACGTATTAAAGTATCAATAAATTCTAAGCATTTTTTCTCCTTTTTTTGACATTTTTTGTAACAGATTTTAGAATATTTGTTAAATAGAGCAGCAAATATTTTTTATTAATGTTGTGGAATATCCTTAGATATTCACGGAAAAAAATTATAAAAAAAACCAATAAGAATTCAACTAGATAAGTTAGATTCAAGCTAAGGCCTTATTGTAATGAATAAATGTCTTCTTTATATAGTTTTCACCAGAGAGATTAGTTAATTGTCCTACATCTATATGTAGCCAATGATATCCCTTGCAGATACATTCCTTGATAGTAGCCAATAGATATATTTATAGAGTTCGTGGGTCCTTGATGATAATGGTATGATTAAATTCACATTTATTAGGTTGATTAGTCTTTAATATAAATTGTTAGGATCAAAGTTCAGTAGAAAGTTTATATTAGTATGAATTAGTATATATAACTTCGGTAGTTTAATGTCTATTCATATCATCGGCACTTTAATTAGAATCATAATATATAATGGAGATCTATAGTGGATAAATATGTACATATTCCACAAATGTCATAACCTTTTTGAGTTCTGTTTAATGCAATTTAGTTCTTTTCAAGATATTAAATTTTCATAGAGATATCCTTAAAAAGGGAAAAAAAAATGATTATCCTCGATTTTACATCAAAAGTTGGCCTGTATCTACCCATTCCAATTTTTGGACTTGAAAAAAAAAGTGACAAAAATCTCGACACAAAATCATTATTTTTTGTTGAAACAAAAATCTGGAGTAGTCTTCAATGGGATCTATTTTGTGCTAACAAAAAATAAATGTCTCTGCAGTGGAACTACATACAAAAAGCTTAATAACCATAAAATATTATATATATAAAATATATATATATCAAGTTTTCAGCTCTTGAAGAACTGTTGTTTACTTTTCGGATTTGACATCCGGTTAAGAGTAATATATCAGAGCAGCATCTATTTTTCATTTGTGTCATAGGTCTTGTTCAGCTCTATCCGATGTAACTTAGTTCTTTTCAAAATAATGATTTTTCGTGAAGACATTTTCAAAAATGTGTGTAAAGGAATATTCTTGCTTTACTTCAAAAATCAATGAGTATATCCCCAATTCCAAATTGTGAATTTGAAAAAGGACATAGATCTTGTTTTCTTCACGCAAAATATAGTTGAAAGGTTCAATAATAGATAGTTTAATGGATAATGCTGCGGTGCATTATATTAATTATTCTTTAAAATATGATTACAAAAATGATATGTATCTTCAAAAAATTTCCAAAATTTCAATCGCATTTTATGCAAAATTTAACATGAAATGTTTGTCTGAATTTTTAAAATAGGTGCAAAAACTAAAACTTTGCAAAAACCAAAAACCTTTTAATACGTCAGTTTAACTTATTTTGCAGTTCATGAGCTATTAAACGAATTTATTTTTTTTTGGAACATTTTTTAATCAGTTTACAATAACAACAACAAATATATTTTTGAATTCAGTTGGGATAGACTGTGAGAACTACAATTTTGATTATCTTGACGAAAAATGAATATTTTTTTGCCGAAGTAAAAAATGCAGAGTAGCTTTTAACTGGGTATATCTGGTGAGTACAAGAGGTAAATACCTCAATCATGATATTTAAATTTTATAAACAATTTTAGGCCGATTTCAAGCCAATGTTAGGTCAATGTTAAGTTAATGTACTTGTATTCTGATACCAATCCTTTTATTTAGAAAATATATCAATAGATATAGAGAAAAATCACATATTTTCGAAATTTGACAAAATTTGAAACTTTCCTGAGAAACATTTGAAACCTATTATATCTATGATGCTTAAATCGTGAGAACAAGTATAACAAATAGCATCTTTCAAGTCAATAAGAATACGTAGTTTCATTAGCACTTCCTGAAGAACTCAGAATCAAAAGAATCGTATTAAGCAATGAAAACGATTGTTCAGATGTGGCAAAAACAAAGTAAATATTTTTGAATGTTCTAGGCAAAGGGGACATATTTTTCTGCGAAAGAAGATTCTCAATGCCATTTAATGGCTTCGGGTCTGAATATATGTATTATTCTTGAATCCCAAATGCTTGTCCGACGAGATATATCGTCATTTGTGATGGGTTGAGCCCTTTTGCTACAAGCTTAACGTTTATATATAGGGTCTTTTTACATCGGTTTAAGAAAATTCGTTAATTACGGGTTTACATTTATATCCTGAATCAAACATCTCTGTCATAGTTGTCACAGAACCAAAAACAGAAAAATGGATTACATGTTTATAAATTGCATATACAATTCTAACAATGCACATTAGAATTTATCTCCAAATTTTAGTGTGAGTATTATCATCAGATTCTATTTTTAATTTGTTTCTATCGTTTCTATTGATTGTAATCCTCAGAATAAGGCGGGAATCTTGTCGATAAGATTGATCTAGTCTTGGCACTGAATCGTCACCCAGGAACAAAGCCAATGATAGAAATATTGAAGCCCTTGTTTAGCAAAATAATCTGGCCAGGAGTACTAAAAAACGTATTTTGAATGGATATGTCTCAGAGAAGAAGAGAGGAGAAAAAAATAGCAAATTCTTTATAAGTAGGATAAGTAAGATGAGCTTTTAAATTTGTTTGTTTGTAAGTTTGAATAGCACCGAAATCAAAAATGCTGAAATTTTTGATTCTCATCTTATTGTCTATCCTTGGCGCTGTTGCTGGAGAGAACTACTTTTATGGCCTTAATTATGGGGTGAATCAAGATGCCTGTCCTTCTTATGAAAATATAAAAGCTGATTTTGAACAAATAAAAAAGTACACTAACAGAGTTCGCACATTTTCCTTGTCAGTTTGTAATGAAGGCGCTCTTGCATTACAAGCAGCTAATGAATTGGGCATGAATATTTATTTGGGAATGTGGATTGATCGTCCTGACACATTCAACTCTGAAATAGCTGCATTGAAAAATATTCTTGCCAATAGCCAACAACAATCTTTGGACAAAATTGACGCTATCATTGTTGGTTCTGAAGTTCTCTACAGAAAAGATACTGATGAAAATACTTTGGCGAATTGGATTGGCACTGTTGGTGATTTGGTCAAACCCAAGGGTATTAGCGTAACTACTGCTGATGTTTATTACGAGTTCCCTCCTGTTGTAGTCGAGAAATTAGACTTTTTAATGATGTAAGTAGTAATATTTAGTAAATGTCAAATGCTGTATTCTCAACATTTTTCTTCAATTAGGAATGCATTCCCTTACTGGGAAGGTGTTACTGCCGATCAAGGTGCTTCCACATTAATGGATCATTATGATTCCGTTGTTCAAAAAGCTAATGGCAAACCTGTTCGTATTTCCGAAACTGGCTGGCCTTCTTCTGGTGGAAATTTTGGAGCTTCTGTTGCTTCACCTGCTAATCAGAAATTGTACTTGTCTAATGTTCTCTGTGTTACCAGACAAAGAAATATTGATTTGATTTATTTCTCTGCAAGAGATGAGCCCTATAAGGATGGTGTTGAAGCTTATTGGGGTGTCATGAACTCCGATTTCACTTTGAAGTCTGACTTGCCAGCTACATTGCTTGCAAATCCTTGTTAAATCTTTTATAATTTGATATTTAAATAAAATTTTATTCTGCTTTTTTTTTTTTTTTTTTTTTTGTACAATTGGAGGTTCTGATAGTAATGTCGTAAAGAAGTGCATGTTGAAATAATATAAAAAAATCTAAATAATTTAAATGGTCTTTTTGTCGATAACATTGCCATGTTTGTTGCTAGCAGCTTGGACTAATTCCTCCATAATCTTGGCAGTAGCATCTAAACTGGATTCAGAAGCAGAAGCAGAAACATCAACATTTGTTGAGGTTGGTGATCTGATCCATTCTTTGGGGAACTCTAATCTTTGCTTGGGCTTTGGTAAATCAAGAGGAATATCGGCAAAAGTATCCTTGGTATCCTATTTAATTTTGAATTCATAACTTTTAGTGATACTATACACTTTATATTAAATATATTTCCTACCTTGGCTTCCTTGATCAACTTTTGCAAAGTATCAATCAAAAACTTTTTATTTTGCTTGCGATGAGGAAATTTTTCACTTGACATGACCAATTCCTCGGTGTTAACATTATATCTAGGTCCACTCAATAACAACAATTTGTGCTTTTCTGTCTCATTCAATCCTAAATCTGCAACCTTGACATTCAATACAGCCTTGCGTTCTACAGGATGCCCTTCACCCAAGTAAGTATGTGACTTGAGCTTCAAAATTTGATCGGCTGTAGGTGCTTCGAAAGGTTTGGCATAAGCTGCAAATGATAAAACCAGGGGGGTTAAAACGTCAAATTAAAAAAGTTAAATATATATAAACTTACCATTCAATTTGGGCAACTCAAACTCGGTCTTTCTCAAATATTTACGAACTTCTCTGATATTTTCGAAAAGGTTATGACCAATGGTAGTTTGATCATCAAAATCAAATTTTGGCATAAAATCAACATCGAATTTCTTCTCGGCCTTTCTACGATTACCAGTTTGACGGCCTGCAAATGCAATAGAACTGGTTGAAAATTGCTTCAAAGCAATTTTATTGCTGTTGACATTTACAACTTGTTTCAACATTTTTTGACGAAATATTCAATTACAAGAAAAGAAAAAAAGAACAAGAATTTTTATTTTACTGGGGCAAGCAACAACCTTTCACCCAGATCATAAGTTTTAAACTCAAAGGGAAGGTATAATGTGACGTGAGGAGTGCAATACAATAGCTTTTTATTCATTAATGTTATCAATGTATTCATTTTTATCAAATACTAATTCAATAGGAATACTAGGGGAATATTCGCATTGATAAAGTCTACCAGCTTCTTTACCGCAATTAAAGGAAGCACAACCTATATGAGTAGACGATCTCCAAATCATGGCAATAAAAGGTCCTGCCTTATTGACGTATTTGGGTTTATCGTAATTGTAGTATTTTTGTCCATTGTACCAACCCAAGATTGTATCATTCCAATTAGCATATCCTTGCGCAATGTTGTTGGTTGAATTTTCATAATTTACTGTCTTGTAGAAATCGCAACTATCTACAAAAAATTTTGATTCAATTGCAAGCTTGACGCTCCATTTTAATTCAGGGGAATTGTGCTTTTTTCGCAATTTATTGTGCAAATCCAAAATTTTACTATGGTTGTCAAAAATTAAGCCACCTTGTGTAAAAGATAATAATGAAATGCATATCAAAATGAAATATAAATGCATTTCAAATATTGTTAAAAATGTTATTAATAAAAAAGAAGATGCAGAATATAAGATTACCTTGGAATTGTTTTTTTTTTATTAAAAAAAGAGCTTATTTCGATGATTTTTTAGTAATAATCTGTAACCGACACAAGCCATATGATATTCGTATCACCATTGCTTTTAGACTCTAAAGAACGTATTAAGGTACCACATATTTTATGAGGCTTTCCTTTAAATAGAATCTACAAAATATCAAATATACTTATTAAACAATCAATGAGAGAAATTTGTATGATCAAATGCCATTAATTGAAAGGTAATAAATTATTAAATATGTATTCATTATTTTAAGAATGAGGTTATTTACATTATTACATGTTGTTTCTTTGTTAAACTTGACAATGAAATGTTAGAATTTAATATTAAAACACATTTTGCACTATGAAAAATAAAGAAGTGCAAACCACCTTTCCTATATAAAAAAGGTTAGTGAGAAGAAAAGCAAATTGAGCAGTTGCACACAATAATATTATTACTCACTGTAATGTACGTATCTAGTTAAACGTATTATTAAAGACGACAATCATGCTTATATCGTTTTCAACTAGAAATTCCCGGAATCTACCGTTGATAAAATGCTTGATAATTATCTTTTTTTCTGTATAGACACTTGAGCCATTTAATGTTCAGATAATTTTTTTATTTTAGATGTTGAATTTAAAGAAACATTTAGCAAAAATAAAAGATTGTGTAATGAAATTTCTGAAAATTCATACCCTCAATGCTTAAACTTGACTATAAATGGTTACCCATCTGGCCCAAAAAAAAAGTCCCTATACTTTGGTCATCATTTTTTTCAACAAATTGAAAATTTTTGATTTATCGATGAAAAATAAAGATATTTGGGAAAATAATATATCAAAATGTAGATATTAAAATTTTCTATTTTCAGAACTATTTTAATTTAAAGTAACATTCTCAAAAATTTTAGCAAATCGCTAAAAACTGATTTTTGGTTTTTCGGTTATAACTGTATGCTAATGCTAAAAAATTTATACAAAAAGTACTTCATTAGATGTGAAGTTAAAAATTATGAGGGGTTACTTAATATTTAAAATGCATTTATCCTGCAATCTGGAACGTTATCCGAAATTTTCTGTTTTCTTTGGAAAAATCGATGAAAAAAATCTATTTTCAAAAAAAGAATTTTGAATACCGATTTCACAGTATTTATTGCAAATTTTCTGCCTTAAAGGATTTTTTTCAACTGAATCAGGTGTACTTAGAAATGGCCTAAAGCTGTTCAAATGTTTAATAAAATTTGTAGTTAATGCCAATATTATTTTTTTGGTGTTTATATTGTTATAAATGTATAATTTGAGGCCACTTTTTAATGCATGCACAATTATCAGTTCAAGGACTGCCTCAGATATGCAGCTAATAATTGGTCTCACAAGCGTAACATGGGTAATAATTGCGTAGCAATTCATCGAACAAACACTCCTGATTGAAACTAGACAGCTCAATTGCAAATTAGTTGTAAGGAAAATTCAAAAACACAATTATTGACGCTTAGCCTTTAAATTAAACTTTACATATATACACAATTGGAATGATCTACATACTACTGAAACAGGTTTAAAATCAAATTTAAAATTCAACATTAATATGCTTCTATAAATTATAATATATAATTTATTTATTTCTTAAACAATCCTTTCACTCTATTCATTACACCTCGCTTTCTACCATGTTCCTTTTCGCCTTGTTGTTGATGTTCATGCTTTTCGTTCACTGCTGATTGTTTCTCATCTATGATAGATGTTGATTGTGGAGTTGCTGTATTTGCTGACATGCTAGAAAAGTTAGATTGCAATTCTTGAATTGCTTGCATATCGAGTTGGATACCAGCAGCCTGCATTTCTTGAGCTAATTTTTGAACTTTTTCCTTGATTTCGGGGTCATTCATCACTTTCATAATTTGCATAAAGCTAGGTTGTTTACCAGACACATCTACACCTTTACTTTGAAGTAATTGAGTAAAATCCACAAGCTGTTGCATGATATGAGGATGTTTCTGAATCTTTTCAATGAGTGGGTGTTGAGGCGCAGGTGTTTGCTGCCAATCGTGCGAGGAAGCAAATAATTGCTTGGCACTAGTATGAATGCTACTTTTAGATGTAGTTAAGTAAATATTACGTTGAAATTGAACACGACATGTATTGAAAATAAGACGGCGAGTAGCTGGTAAAGTTGCCTTTTGAATAATACGATACAGCATGGTTGAGAAGAAAACTGTAGTAAGAGCAGGGTTATTGAATTATGACATTTTTTTTCCTTGTTATTTTGGTGCATTTAGCACCAAAAGTCACGAACTTCAAGTGTGTGAGTGTACTGTATATCTCAAGTGGCAGTAGGTTAAATGATCAAATAGGTTTGATATAGAGCTAAATAGTCAAATGTGCTATTACGTTACAAATTGAGGCAAGTGGCAAACGAGGACAATGTAATAAATAAAATGAAAGGAGAAGACATCTTGAAGTATATTTATTCATCCCCCCTCCTTTTTTGTTTTGTTTTGTCTCTTTTTCTTTTTTCATCCCCTTTCCGACATCCCTTTCTTCGTTTTTTTTTTTTTTTTTTTTTTTTTTTTTTTTTTTCATGCCTGCAAAAACCATCAATGAAATACAAATACTTAAGAAATTAAATCAATAAATAGAAACTTATAGTATATTTATTGCAGATATATATATATATATATATATATATATATATTATGTATAGGAGAATATCTGTCATGTAGGCAAGTACATGATATCAATGTAAATGTTATTTTGGGAAATGAAACCTAATCAAGGAAGATGCTACTAAAAAGCTATTACGCCGTATTGCATATCAACATTTATATGGATATAAAATATATATTTGCTACATTTTTTTTTCTTTCTTTTTTTTTTTTTTTTTGTTTCTTTTCAATCTAATACAACATGAAACACCAAATGCTAAATCGTATATCTCGTTTATTTACACCATCCTCACCTTCTAATCCTACTACATCTACATCTAATGAAATAAAAACAATAACTGAATATAATCATAACACTATAAAACAAACGAAGCCTTGTACAAATGGTACACAAAAAAGAAATCGTTGGTCGACATTAGGCATTGGTAAAAAGACAAAACGCAATAGTATCCCTGTTGGTGAATGGTTTTCATCTCCAACAACAGAAAATAGTAATAACCGGGATTCAGTCATATCATCATCTCCTGTTGATGTAGGGTGTTATTATGATGAAAAAGTAGAAATTATTGTCCCTTCTGCATCCATTAACTCCTTTTTAACCACCACAACCACAAATAGCGGTTATCAACATGCTCCATTTTATTTTTCATCGCCTTGCTTATCTCCACAACAAGAAGTAGATGAACAATTACATACTCCAAGAACTTCGATCGATGAGCAAGAATTACAAAAACAAGAAAAACATTCAATTACTCAAACTGTCGGTTTAGTAACCATGGTGAATCATATTTTAAGTGATGCATTTGTAGTTGCTGATGAAGATATTTTTGATAAAGATGATTTTTATGACTAAATAAGAACAGGAAGAACTGTACTAAAATATACCCAAACCATTATTCCCAAAAAGCATACACTTACATTACATAGATTAAAATACTTTACTATACATACCTACATACATATAATAGGCTAATAAATAGCATTTACTCTTAATGCATAACATCATGAACATGCAATGCGACATGATTTGACTGACATATTGTTTCCCTATTATCCCTTCTAGAAAAAACGCAAAATATGCTACGTTTCATATTAACGGAAAAGACATTTTGTTTGTATGATTTGTGTTACTATTGTACTACTTGAAGATGGACCATCGGGAGTGAATCAACCAAAAGCTTAAAGCTTCTTTTTATAACGTACGAGGATAGTTGCGGTTACGCATCGTTTTACTATTATTAACCGCATTTACCTGAATCCCTTGTGTTTCGTATAAAATAAAAAGAAAATAATATATTGCAACTACGAGATGCATATTCATGTATACAATTATGATCACAAGTTTTTTTTTTTTTTTAACTTTGAACACAAAATTATGTATTATTGCACATTCGACATTGCGTTATATATGATAAGCACACAAAAAAAGACTTTTTTTTTTTTTTTGATACAACAATATTATTTTAGTTTATTATTATTAAGATTATTGGTATAAATATGATAATTATTTCTCGAGGTTTTTGAAATAAGTAAATGTTAGAGAGTATTTTTCTTTTTTTACACTTTTAGTCTGTTAAAAGACATATTAAACGCGTGTTGTCATTACTTAATACTTAAGAATAATGTAAAGAGCATGAACTATTTGTTAAATTGTGTATTAGGAAACACTCTAATTGCTTCTTTTCCATGATTTTTATCAATAAACTTACCAATTCCGGGAATGAAACCAAGACAGGTTAAAGCAATGTTGATAGCGAGATCGCAACCACAGCCCTTCTCAAAGAAGACACCGAGAGGAGGTAAGATGACGGCTAAGGGTTTTTTATATTAATATAAATGAATTACAGACGCAACCCCTTAATGTAAACTTACCAGCAACAATTTTACAGATATCAGATGTAGTAAAAGCCATTTTTATTAGATTTTTTTTTTTAATAGAGATAAAAAAAGTACAGAAATAACTACTCGTTTTCGTGGCCCTTTTTATATTAAAATTTTTAATAGACTTTTCATGATATCATTGAATTTCCTTTTTTTATAAATTGACTCTTTTACGCCTCTTTGTGTAAGGGTCAACCAATCAACCTGTTCGCTTTTGGTACGAAACTTTATTGTAAACGGACATTTGATTTAACGTAAAAATACGTAAATGATGCTATCATTACCTTGATTAAAATCTCCTGGTTTTCTTATTGAATATGATTTTTTGCATTAAAATGAAATCATCGATATCTTCAGCTTCTTTCTTCTTTCTTAAGAAATGTAGACATTTTTTTTTTTACTCCATTCAAGTATATAGAAATGTAAACTATCTAAAGGTTCAACGTGCCAAAGATTTTGTTCTAAAAGATGTTGCCTGTCAAATTTATTGACTTGGCAACGAACAAGAAAAACTGTATTTGATCTATCACCCATAGCAATCAGGCACCGATTCAGAGCTGATATACTTTTTGTGAGTGGAATGATATAGCAAAAAGTGTCATAGCTTTTGAAACTTGGCATTACATCGCATTTACATAGCTTGCTTACATGAACTACCAATTGCAGGATTGTTCTTATTATGGACAGGATTATTTTTGATATGGGGAAAATCATATCAGCTGCCAAAGGATGTATCATAAAGCAGCGTGGCTATTTCATAATTATTTATTGGGGACATTATAGATGGATTATAAAATGGGATTATACATACTACGAATCCCAAGTACTCATTTATTTCACATGTTAAAAATATGTATACGATTTATCGTAATTATTTTTGACAACAACAGTAATAATTGTAATAATAAAAGTAATTATAGTAACAATAGTAACAATAGTAACAATAGTCAGCCTAGTACAAATCTAGGTATAAAAAATCAGTGCATATCTACATATCGCACATCAAGAAATTGTAAATGAACGAATATTCATTCTCTTGCGTATTCTAAAACGATTTTTTCTCAGCACAATTTACATGGCATTCAAAATATTTTTCGCATTTTTTTTATTAAAAAAAAAAAAAGTTATAAATATAAAATTAGAATTAATAAAAGAAATGAGAGCATGATGACGATTTTTAATTTTTTAATTTTCTCGAAGTCGACAAGAACCATGAGCAAAACTAAGTGGCACCAATCTTTCCAAATCAGCAGTAGCTAACACTTGCAATGATCCAGCATCCAAAACAAGTAAAAACGAGGTTGATTTAGCTGAATTCATGACGACACTGATTAAAACACCTTCATCTTCACCAACTTCATCTTCAGGGCCGATAGAAGGTCTTGGTACGAACACAGCTGCACTAGGATAGCAAAAATCTTGGTGCCATGAAGCTACAATTTGCTTAGTATCCATATTCTAAATATAAAAAGTTAATACATTTGATAACCAGATCATAGATTTTAAAAAGCTTACTGTCTTGACAATACTATCCCAAATAGCACCATCTTTCAATGAACTAGCAGCTGAAAAGCCAAGACCATACATAATGGTATGCTTGTACATGCTAAATTTGGGGTTGATTTGGGGCAATTCAATGGATGGTTGGACACGTTTGTCATATGAAGCAACAGGCATCCAGGAATACCATTTACTCATGTCTTGATCCTGGTTGTATTCCAAATCACTACCAGCAGATGTTTGTTTTTTGCCAAACAGACTAAAGATTCGAGTAGTGACGCTAGTCTTGGATGGTATCAATGAATTATTTGCCATGTATGTGATACTTTCTTCCTCAATATTAGCAAGTAAATAGCGTCTCACTTCAGAAGCAACTAAACGAGATGGTTGCATTGTAGAAGGATTACGTAAATATTCTGTTGATAATTGACGAGCGATTGTATCATCAGGATAACAGATCATATCAATAAATACACCATCACGATCATTTTCAAAGGCATTAATATGATTAAATACAAAACAAGGATCAGAACGATAAGCAGCAACTACATCTCCCTTTTCACGAGAAATAACATAGAATAAAGTAGGTTCTGATGATCTGAATGAAAAAGAATCCATAATACTTTCATTCCAATTGTACTTGACACCACCAGCATTAGCTAAAATAGGGCAAATTACCTATGATAAGATTTAGTAAATTTTGCTTTTTTTTTTTTTCTACGTATACAACCTTCAACTTACAAAAATGATATATTTTGGTGTAATTGAAAAGTTATTGACATAGGCCATAGGCGCAGTTACAGATGCAACAACGGATCCCATGGGATTTTTATCAGAAATGGAAAAGAAGTTGTATTTTACAGATTGATAACCAACTTCCATTGTAAAATTAATATATTCTCCAGTGCGAGAATCATATTTACCATTAGGACAAGAACTTGTACCTTTGAATTTAGGATTGATTTCATTCCATTGGAGTAAACGAGTAGGCTTCAAATCAAAGGGATCCAATTCTTGTACATGGTTTGCAAAATTTTGAGCAAACAATCTTCCTTCTAAGCCTGGAATATCAGTTAAAATTCGAGCACCACATGGTTCAGCATCAGGCTTATTCACTTTTGAAGATCCAAGGAATTTTGATAGCACAGTTTGATTGGTATTTGACATGTAAAGAGCATTAGGATGTTGAGGTGCATAACCATGATGTTCTCTAATCTTTTCTACCAATCTTCGACTTGTAGATCTATTTCTGTAGGTAACTGCATTTCTGGAACCATTTAAATCAAATCTATTCACTAAAGGAAGTCTACGAATCCATATAGATTTAGTATAATATTACTTTTAATTTACCATAGCTTTACTTACGCATCAAACCAATGCCCAAATGTATAAAATGCACTAGCATTTTGAAGCTCACCATCAACTTCAATTTTACGAGTATATTTGATATCAAATGTAGAAGGACCAATGGTAAAATGCTCTCCTATCAACCACTCTGGGAGTTGACCCACTACTTTTAAATCGTCAATTTTATCAGTATCATGGAAGTTTTGAAATCCCTACATGTTTTATATAATATACAATAAGAAACATTAATGTCAATCAAATAAAATGTATGAGAAAATTACCTTAATAGCAGAAGTGTCTTCATCTAATTCTTCTTCAACAATAGGTTCTTGTTGGTTATCTACATCAAACACAGTAGCAGTAGCAATGGGCTGTTGAATTAAAACCGTTTCTGCTTCTTTTAAGGCTTCTTCTTCTTCTACTCCTTCCTCGGCTTGTAATAAAGCATTATCTTCGGGCTGAGCAGCCCAAGGATCATTATTTTCATATTCTTCCAAAGATAAAGAGGCAAGAGGATGTTCTTTTTTATCGTTTTCCCAATCTTCTTCTTCGGCAGTAGTAGTAATAATGGCTTCATCCGTTTGTTGTTTTTTCTCGGGTGCAACAGCGTGTTGTTGAACATTATCTTCTAATAAACTATCGTGTTCTTGTTTAGTGTTAATCTCTGAAGAGTTATTTTGAACAAGACTTGCTTGTTCTTCTTCATTTGTATCAATCAATGAGACTTTATTTAAATCAGACATTTCTTTCTTTTTTTTTTATTGGAAAAAGATAAAAAAAAAAAAAGGGAATAAATAGAAAGGTCAAAGAGGGCCAGAACACAAGAAAATAAAAAGCCCAATCTATAAAGGGGCTAAAAGCAAATCCCAATATCATTAGACAATTGCGTTCAACAGCCGATTATTTATTTTGGTTTTTTTTTTTTATTAAACTGACTTTTTCAAGGTTAAAAAATGAAGATTTTCATCGACCTTTAACATTTCAGGCCAAATAAAAGGGATACGTTCACCTGTTTCTGAGAAACCAAGTTTCTTGTACCAAGCCAAAAGTTCAGGTCTATTTTCCAATACATGCATCATTGCAGTGTGATAACCTAATTGATGCATTTCTAACATGGCTTGACGTACAAGTTTACCACCGATGCCTCGGGATTGATGTGCAGGACTGACAGAAAATAATCCAATTTCTGCCTCACCAGGGTGTTTAGGTGCATGTTGGATTTGAACTGTACCAACAACTTGATCTTGATCAAATGCAAATAAAAGAGTATGAGGTTTACCGTTTTCAATGATGAAATCTTCCATCATTTTGACAGTACAACGTTCACCATTTACAATATCTTTTTCAGTAGTCCAGCCACCTGTCAAATGAAACGAAAAATGTTGGTTGTTATGGTAACTAAACCATCTCGATTGCAAAAAAAGAAAAAAAAAAGAAAGCCCTCTTACCTTCTGAACGGTATGCAGCATTGACAACCTTGGTAGCTTCTTCTTTATAAATAACGTCCGTAGAAATAACTGTACGAACAGAAATAGTAGGTTGAACCATTGTTGTAAATAATCGACGAAACAAAACAAAAAAAAAGGTTTATACCCAAAGAAAAAGGAACCAAAAAGAAAAAGAAAGAATGAGATTGGGGAGGTCTAATTGATTTATTTTTAACCGATTCACATAGCCAATTAAAGGATTAGGTATCGCAAGATTACCAATGGTGCCTCATCTACGATTAAAACATCTTTATAGGGAAAAGGTATCACTTCACCGACATCTTTAAACCCCATACGAACATACCAAGTAGTTAATTCAGGTCTACTGACAAAGACATGTACCACTGCTTCTTTGATAGAGGGCATGTTTTCTTGAATGTATTTAATTGACTCTCGGATTAAAAGACTACCAACGCCTCGCGATTGATGACTAGGACTGACGCCGAGACAATTCAAAATGGCTTCACTGCCTTGTACTAAAATATGAACTGTGCCAACTATTTGATCGTCATCAAATGCACATAAGAGTGCATTGGGTTCATTACATCTGGCATCAAAATCAGCTTCACCGCTGGTAGGTATACGATCAATAGCTACAAATGCTCTGTCTGTAGTCCAGCTATCATCAGATCGGAATGCTACGTTAATTATATCGTAAACTGTACGTTTAATTGTATTGTATTGAGATGATCTAATAGGTTGAACAGTAATGTGAGATATATTTTTATCAACTGTCATATTGCTGATTTATTTGTTTCTTGATATAAACAAGGTTTTATAAATAAAGTTTTATAAGAAGAAAAAATAATTTTTATAGGGCGGGGAGATAAGTGAAATTTTCTGTATCCGTCATTTTGAATCGAAATCAGTCATCACAAGTGCTTAAATTGAGTTAGTAATGTACTTGAATTTATAATAAATTCGTTACACTGTTGTACATCAATTTCTAAATAAGGTTATAACAATGAATATAGTAGATAAGCTTCTTTATTGTAAAATGTGCGTAAAATATCGTTAGGAGTATATTTTGATAGTGTACCGTCGAAAATTTGACAGTCATCTTACGCATTTTTGATAATTTTTATGCATAATTCATAATAATGAAATAATAGATATATCTTTTTTGTACCGGTTGCGTATAAACATAAACACGCACTCCTAGATATATAATGTCCATATATTTGGGACAATTATAGGCACTTAGGCGCAACAAGCAACAATGACCGTATCAATTGATATAAAAGTTGGTCAGAGTCTTTTCTGGCACGCTTCAAAGAGTTTCCACATCATAAAAGCCATTAAACTAAAAAGGAATTACTACAAAACAATCGCTGTTATTTGAAGTTTATATTCGCTTTATTTTATATTTAGACACTGACCGGAGTAACACAGCATAGATTCAATTGGCATCAAAAATAAAACATGCATATATACAGTCCATAACGCTATCAATGTTTTAGTATTTTATATTTTGCAATTGCAAACCTTGAATAACAAGAAAAACTCTACAAAGTTAGACCAAACATGATTTATTTCTGTATTTCCTCAAACTTTAGGACCCAGTTATCATAGTGATGAGGATTGATTTCAGTAAATACAAATACAGTCGGGACTCGTTGTTACGGACTGGTGGAGGAGGCAAAAAAAATGTGTCCAGTATAACGAATATTCTGCTATTAAAACTTACACGCTCTGAATAGTACAGTGCTTAGAATATGTGTACCAAATGCATTGAAACATTACTAGTCTTTCACCACACCAAATCTATTGAGCTAATCTTAGGTGAAAATCTAAGATTGTATCATGTCAAACTGTACAATTAATATTAAACAAAACATTCAAGAGTCATCGTTCTATCCCACAAGCTTAATAATTTAAGTGTGGATAAATTGTCTCATTAATAATATGCTATAGTAATAGCATTTAATAATTACTATAAAAACCAAATATATTCAAAGAACATTTTTGGCCATTCCTTTACTTTTAAACCATTTTCAATAAATTTAGAAAAATCATGATTTTATTTTTCATACTACTTTTCGTAGTTTCTAATCTTCAGCATCAGGGACGTATTTTCTTTTCTATAACCAAACTCATACTAAGCACTTTTTGTATATACCCTAGGCACTATTAATAGATATGAGTTAGTCGCATTACGTTACCTATTCTTCAATTTATTTTATTTCTCATGAAAGACTCAAAGGCAGGCAAAATTTACTGCTTTTCTCGTAAAAACTTGGCCTCACTTTTCATCGATAATCTACTTTTTTTCCTACTAAATAACCCCAAGATAATATTATACGCTAATTTACTTGAGATGTTTAGGTTTAATCCAAAAATGAGTATTCAAAATAACCTACTTTTTGCAGTCAGTATAACTTTTTTAGTGCTAATATTTCAAATTTTTACCCGCATTTCATTTTTAAAAATTAGAAAATTTGAGCTGTCATATCTCTACAAAAACTAAACTATACTAACACTTCTAGCTAATAAAACTTACTTGTTTTGAAGCTTTTTGTCATGTTTGAGTACAAAAATATTTTAGGCACTTTTTTTTTCCTTCTTTGACATTTTTTTGTATTAGATTTTAAATATTCGTTATATTAAGCAGTAGTTGTTTTCTGTTCCTGTAATAGGGCTCAATGAGATCTATCAGGTTCATTTTAGGTTTTTTTTTCTTTTTTTGAAAATGTTAATTTTTCGTGAAAAAAATATCCTCAATTTTTTTCCCAAAAAAGACGAGTATACTCTCATCCAGATTTTGAATTTTAAAAAGAACTTGCAAAATTTTTGTTTTCTCCATGAAAATTGTAGCTAAATAGTTCATCAGTAGCTTGAATCATAGATAATTTTATTGTACATTATATCAGTTATTTAAATTTGGAACGAATTTATAAAAAATAGCTTGAATCTGCGAAAAATTGCTAAATTTTTAATCGCATTTTACGCATTATTAAATGTTAGACGTTTGCTTAAACTTTATTTAGTCTAATGCAAAATTTAAAACTGTGCAAAAAATATCTAATTCACTAGTTTAGCTTACTTTGCAATTTATGAGCTATCAAAAGAAAACATTTTGGATCATTTTTGGATCAATTTGTCAAATCGATTTTTGGTCTCTGTGGAACACGTACATATATATCCACTATAGATCACCGTTATATAAAATTCTCACTTAAAGTACCATTGATATGAATAGATATCAAACTACCAAAGACCGAAGTTATATATACTAATTCATACTAATATAAGCTTTCTACCGAACTTTGATCCTAACGATTTATACAGTGAGGGAAATAATCCTTCCAATGTTTTAAAAAACTTCGTATATAAACTCATATCTCTGTCAATATTTAATATTTCTTCTACATGCTTTTAGTACCAAATTTTAACCCGAAATTGTAGCTCTTAAATGACATATTGCTTAAAACTATCGCGGGATTTTAAGTTTCACTTTGCAGCGCTTAAAGTTAAAAATTTGATATTTATTAAATATAAACAAAAGCTCAATATCTAGTTGGACCATCTTTACTCCTGATGACAGCTTTAATTCTGTTTGGCATGCTGTCTATATACTTGAGCCAGTCCTCCTTAGTAAATTTATACCATTTTTGAGGAATCCTAGCCTCTAGTTCTGCAATGGTGATGGCTCTAGCTGGATACTCATTCAGACGACGTTTTAGTTGATTCCAGATGTGTTCTATAGGGTTTAAGTCCGGATTTTGGGGTGGCCAGTCGAGAATGGACTTCAGGGAGAACCCCTGACGTTGAAACCATTGCTTAATAGGAACGGAAGTATGTGGCCTGGCATTGTCCTGCTGAAACCGGAAGCTTTTCCTATCCAGTCCATAGTATTCCAAGGTATCTAACAAAGATATCTGCAAAATATTGATGTAAACCTCTATGTTAACATTTCCTTCAGTATTGGTAGAGCTATATTCAGGTTTTTTCGCAGTTATGAAGCCCTAAAACAGGACGCTGCCACCATCTTCTTGAACATGGGACTCAATCTGGCAAGAGAGTAGCTCAGTGGCACCATCTTCCATCCGTCCAGTAGTAGGATTTTCCATCTGAGCCCCACATATTGATTCTAGTCTGTTCAAAAAACCCCATTTACGCCAGTCATCCACAGTATAATGCTGCTGGTATTTTTTAGTCCAGGCAAAACGCTTTCTCTTGTTGGTAGCATTGACGAAATTAGTCTTGACTTTCCTTCTAGCTTTAAAGCCTTCTGACTTAAGTATGTATCTAATGCCTCTTAGAGACATCTCAATTCCAAGAGTCAACAGATAGCTCTGTACACCTTTGGGGCCATTGAGACTACCGTTTTGGAGATTTCTGGCTATGTAGTTCTGAGTCTGTGTACTGATTTTGCTTCGTTTTCCACCTTTGGGTGATGTGGAGTCACCCAAAAACTTCCTTTTATACCGGGAAAGTTTGCTTAATCCTACATTTGGATACATTTTCTAAATGATCGAGTAAGAGTGGCGTTCGATAAGTAACAACTTAATAGAGTTTTGGACTTCAGTGGGAATAGGACGAACAATATTAAAAAAAAGGGTGAAGAAAAGATAATAATATTGATATGTTCGTGTTACTCCTTATACGAGATGTTTAAGGAAGTAAAGTATGTATTTGAGTGATAGTTTGTTTACCGACTGTAAAAATAAAGGGAAACTATTCAAATATATATGTAAACGAAAGTGTTGCACTTGTTCTCTGTAATATCAATAAATGTACGATAGGGATTCGTATGTAACAATATTAAATTATGTTTACGAGAAAAAGGTTCTTTATTAAGTAATATTTTCAGATCAAAATGTCAAGTTAAGTTAACCAATCATAGTCTTTATCTAAAGGTCTGTGCTCCGAATACTAGTAAATGATGATACCTAATACGTACACTGACGTGTATTTGGATATATCAATATGATAAAGGGGAAGATGAGCAAAAATGCTTAGCCTTTTACACTTTTTGAACATTCCTCAGATAATTACTACCTACAGAATTTTTGATATAGAAATTTAGAATCATCGGATACTTTAATCGAAAGTTAAGACACCACATATTTTTATTTCATAATATCTCACATATAGAAAATAAACATATCTCACTTTGCTATCCCCCATTCGTTCAATTTTTATGTTATTAGCTAACATTTTATACCATTTAAAAGCCCTTAAAAGGTGCTATCTTATAAGTTTTTAGAAAATTGTGTAAGGTATATAGCGGTATAAAAAATATACTAAAAGTGCAATTTCTTAAAACATTGGAAGGGTTATTTCCCTCACAGTATGAAAGACCAATCGACCTAATGTGGATTTAATCATCACCATTATCATCAAGAATCCACGAACTCTATAAATATATCTATTGGCTACTATCAATGAATGTATCTGCAAGGAATATTATTGGCTACATATGGATCTGGGAAATTGAATTAATCTCTCTGGTGAAAACTATTTACAGAGGACATTTATTTATTACAATAAGACCTTATTAGCTAGAAGTTAACTTGATAATAAAACCCTACACTTATCTGGTTGAATTCTTATTGTTTTTTATAATTTTTTTCCGTGAATATCCAAGGATATTTCACAGAGAGGATACAGGAGGCCACAGTGCGTATGTTAAAATACTTTTACAATACTGCCCTAAAGACTGCACCAAAAAACCCCTTAAAAGAGTGAATTTACTATATATCAAGTTCTAATCACGGGGTTTAAAATAGCAAACTCCTCTGTTTTATGAGGACTGAATCTTAAATATTGAGAAATCGCCAAAAAATCTACTTTTTAGTTGATAAGTCTTGAAATTTCAAAGTAATTTGAAAGAATAGTGTTTCAAACAAATATATAAGAAAGAAAAATAACTCTAACAAAAATTTCAATCAAGCTCATACATTATTTATAAAGTTATTTCCATTAAAAGCGTACAAAAACGCAACTTCAATGGACTGTAACTTGAGATAGCAACTGTTTAAACATATAGTTTATAAGCCAAAAATGCTTCTTTCATTTAGTTTTATTATATTATATTATAAAATTAATTTCGAAAATTTGTAAATTTTCCCTTGTATACCCTCGTTCAAAATTTGACTTTTTCAAAGAAAGCTAATAACTCTATAAAAAATAGAACTAGAGTGACAAATAATGCCTCAAATAATAGATATTTTTTTGCTTTATTTGATTGTAGCGTTAACTTTAAGCTTTAATTATAAAAGTATTTTTAAAATCACTAAAAACCGGTTTTTATATTTTTGCTTTTTCCGCAAAATTTTTGGTGATAAAAGTTTTCAATAAATATATCATTAAATACAAAATTGAATTTCATGTTAAGGCTACTTAATACAGCTAGCCAAGTTAGTATACACTTTCGATGCAAATTTTGCATTTTAAAAATTTAAGATCGTTTTTATCTAATTTTTTCATCATCAGGAAGTTTTAATTTTAAATTACCGCCACGCCTGAGATGTATGAAAATTAAGGGAAAATTCGTTAAAACTGTTATTTTTTGCAATGCCATGGTATGTAAGGGATATTTAAATCAAAAAATATAGTAGTTACGAATAAAGCAATAATTCATTGTAAGTTAAAACAAGGTAATAGAATAGTTTTTCAATTCAAATACGTTAATTGAATTTACAAAAATTTGTTCTATATTTATATGGGGAATAAGGAATTACAGTTATTGAATCCAAGGAGAAAAGACTCTTTAAACATCTCTTTATTTTTTGTAATTCATATCGTTTTAATCATGTAATATATTGCATAATGACGGTGAATGTTATTAAATTCAGATAATTTTTTTTTAATGTGGTGGTGTGGTATAATTACAAATCTTCTATGTATTATTTTTTGCTTTAAATAAAATTTTATTTCTTATAATAAATAGCAACAGCTAATTACAATTACAATGCTGGTAATGTTTTAACATTTGCTTTGTTGGCTCTTTTTGTCTAATAAATTCTCTCATATTGTAAATTTTAGATGTAGTTAATGTCTAAATTTTTTTAATAATTCATAAATTTTTCAATACCTTTTTTACGTATTTTTTTTATTTGCTTAGATTTTAAATTGTTCGATATATATTGTCTACATTACTCTTAAAACTTTAATAGAAAAATAAGGCAAATTGAGAAAAATTTAATCATATACAGTATATCCGTTGAGGAGGAATTTACAGTAGACTGACAATATAAGCATTAAACATGCATGTGCTGTTTATTCTCTTAATAAGCAGCAACATCTAGCCGTCGTAGTAATGTATACTCTATATGATAATTTGAATAAATTTTCTGCATCAAAGTTTTAGTTCAATTTGCAGGTATATTTATATTACCAAGGAATTATAGTAGTATATAGTAGAATATTTGAACATCAAATTTGAATAAAATACAAACAAATGCTCTTTTTAAAGTAAATCAATGTGCTTGTAATCATATCAAATTTGAAGCCTCAAAAATTTGAAAGCTTTTCATTAATTTGTAAGTACTATGTTCTTGAGATAGTTTGGCTATTAGAAAGAAGAAGTACTTCGTAGATCATAGTGGACGTTAGTGTTACAAATGTATTTTTCAATGTTGCTTTTGGCAATACTTGTCGGTTTTTTGCTTATTATTTATGTTAAATATCAACTCAATTCCATATTGAATTTGACATCCAAATGGAATTGAAATAGTATAAATGCTTTTAGAAACCAGGACCTGATGACTCCTGGCTTCCTTTTTAACTTAATAATAAAGACCCTACGTTCTCCGTGATATAATCACTTGTAGTCTTCTTTATTTTATTGTATTGGAAATAATCGTTATTTACTTATAACTCTCAATACTTACTATTATGTATTAAGTGATATCGCTGTATTGTAATTTAATAGTTTTATTTAAATAAAAGTATTAAAACAATGGGGAAAGAGTAAAACTGATCTTTTCACTGAAGTTTTAATATCTTTTTCTACTTGAGTATCTATATGGTAAATTTACTGAAACAGTTTTCATGCAGCTACTTTACTGCTATGTAATGTAAATTATATAATTGATGAAATGTCAAAAGAATCTGTAAAAATAATTTTGCCAAAATATTACACTTTTATTAACGATACATCCTTTGGGTGTATTTATACACACTCATTATTATAACTATTACGAGGGTTTTACTATCTAAGAATATGATGTAGATCAATACAGATGCATTGATCTACTGTCAACGGAAAAATGCTTCGGGTGTTTTGCAAAATACTGGTTTTTTCAATGCAACTATGTCTCAGAGCGTCTCATTTATTTGACAAAATAATATCATGTAGAAAAAAAGTTTCTCTTTCTAACGATATATAAATCAACTTTATTGGGCAATTTTTGATTCCATGGTGGGATAGTAAAGGTAGTAGATAAGATACAGGCATTTCAGGGAAAATCTTAATTTTAAATTTAGCGTTCAATAAGTTTCCGTCAACATTTCGGAGAGATTTAAAAAGTTCCTAAATTCTTGATCAGCATGTGAAAATGTTCGAAATATATACAAAAAGTATATAAAAAGCAGGTGTGTCATATTTTTTAATTTTTCTTTAGTATCATTACTTTACTCGCTACTTTTTTAATATGACCCGTACTCTCCCATATGACGTGCAAGGTTCCATCAAGTCTTTGTTGCTTCGTAACACCTTAATTTGTAGCATTAAGAAAATGTATCTCACAGTAGGCATGGCTAACTTAAACAAGTACAGAAGAGAGTTTTTGGAGGGAGCCCAAGCATTTACTGGTGGAAGATCAAGTAAAGTTAGTACTGCTACTCAATAGTATACTGCTAGAATGGTTTGAAATGGTATTTTGGATGGTCTTCGTGGTGCACAAGAATATTCGCGCTCCACCAATATCTCTATGCCGCTCAGTGGTGCAGAGAGGTTGCTCAATGGGTTGGGGTTTAAAGCCAAAAGAAAAAACAAGACCAATTTTGTCAGTGCAGCCAACAAAAAACTCAGGATTGCGTGAGCCCACAAGCATAGGCAGCTAACAGTATTTGATTGGCGTAAGTGGGTCTTCTCTGGCTAAACCAAAGTGAATATGGGGGGCTCAGTTAGTGAATTCTTCTATTGGTCAGATGTGCCTGGTATCAACCGACCTCATCAAGTTCGGCCCCAAGCGCAAGGTATTGGTGATGGGGTTATGTTTTGGGGCCGCATATCAGGCTACGCACCTGGCTATAACACTGCAATTATTGATGGGACGATTGATTCAAATAAGTATGTGGAAATTTTGAAAACGTCATTGATGTAAACTCTAGAATAGTATGGCAAACAAGTAAAAAATATTCGTTTTCAGTGAGGTAAGGCTATTCCGCCAATTCGAATATTACTTAAGCTTGGTTTAGTCAAAACAAATTTTTTGTAGACAAAATCCTTGATTGGCCGCCCCAAAACTCTGACTTAAACCGTATAGAACACATCAGGGGTGACCTTAAACGCCATCGTGATGCTTATCCAAATAGGCCGGCTACAAAGTAAGAACTAACTAATAGAATCAATTATGAATGGTATAAGTTTACAAAGGAGGACTGTCTAAAATATGTAGATAGTATGCCGAGAAGAATAGAAGCAGTTATAAAGAGTAGAGGAGGAGCTACAAAGTGTCAATAAAAATCTTAGTTTTTTTATCTATTTCAATTTTCATCTTTATTAGTTTATATTTTTTGAACCCCTCTAATCGTTTCAAATAATTTGTAGATAAAAAATACTACACTTTCTCTTTCATTTGGTATAAGAACCACCCTGATTGAACTCAATCTCAGATAATGGTGACTAAAAAAGCCTTTTTTTGAAAACACCCGAAGCATTTTTCCGTTGACAGTACTATAACACCAATTATAGACTGAGACCTTGGATGTGAGACCTATGATGTATCTTGACATAACAATTGAGTTTTCAGTCAATATCTGAGATGGTTTCATAAGCTCATGGGCCTATTGACGGTCTCATTGGAGCACATCCATGTGCTTTAAGAGCATCCAGAGGGCTATAGTGCCAACATCGTGTGGTATATTATTGGAAGTGGTGGGCGTATTCTGACAAAACCAGAGTTAATATGTAAAGCTCAATGTAATGAAGTACTATGTTCTTGGAATAGTTTAATCTATTAAGAAAGAAGTACTTTGGGGTTGGACGTTGGTATTACTAATGTGTTTCCAATATTGCTTTTGGGAATATGTACCATGTATTAATGAGGGTTAATATTTGACAAGCAGTATTAAGAAATATTGGGGTTGTGTTTTAATATATTTATTTGATTAAATTATTAAAATAGTGTAGAAGAATAAAACAGATATTTTCACTAATGTTTTAATATCTGTTTCTGCTTGAGTATTTATATGATTAATTACTGAAACAATTCATGCAGTTACTACTGCTATGTAATGTGAATCATTACACTTAAATGACAATTCTTATAATTGTGCTGTATTCCACCAAATATCATACTTTATCACCTTCTATGAACAATAAGCAATAGATCATTCAACCCATTGCTTACTATTTAGAACAAGAAGAAAGAATAAGTCTGGAATCGAATATAAGAAACGATACTAAATGTGTCTTATATTGCAGCAAGAATTTATTTGGAATTATGTTATTTGGCTGGAGGAACTGGTGAGGAGCTTAATGACCTTAATAGGTGTAAATAGAAGATAATTAACTTTTTGTTCAAACTTACTAAATGCACAATGATTTATGGAACTAGGTTATGAGATACGTCTAGTATGTATTCTTACCAATGTCTATGTAAAGTGGAAGCTTACTTGAATTATTAGTCAGAGTGTCATAGATACCGTACTTTTAATTGTTTTCAATAAGCGTTTGCATTAGAAGTAGTGTTGTACAACAGGCTATAGGTGGTGCACTTTATTTGTAATGATTTTTCTACACACAGTAGTCTGTGAAAGTTATTCTTTTAAACTATTGTGTACAAGGTGTGTAACCTACTCTCATATAAATTTGGAAATTATAAGAATTGAAATTCGGCGAGATAGAGTTTCTGCTGCCAACATCTTACGGCTGTAAAAGTAGCTTTCAGATGATTTTCAAGTTTTTGCCCAATATCGAGTCCAATTTTATTAAATCTTCAACGAAAATATGCTTTCCCTCTATTATATATATTTTCTCATACTGTGTATTGAATAAACTCCACGTTTTACTCTTGTTCAATTCTTATTGATCCAGATATAATAGGCACTATGGGAAAAAACGTGAAAATAGCAATTTCAGAATTTGCAGTAGTTTACTTCTTTACATAAGCGTGTTATGAAGTCATATCTTTCCAATAAAATCATCTTCATGTAAAACTGTTTCTGCAGCAAATATCATAGTAGTTTTTTTTTTTTTTTTTTTTTTTTTTTTTTTTGGAAAAGTTGTAATTTATTATATCTCATTTTACACCTTTTTTCCTGTAGTGTGACGAATCGATCCAAAGATGTTTTTGAAACCAAAATTGTCTAATACCTCGTGAACTGCAAAATAAGTTGAGTTAACTTACTACATGCTTTTTGTACAGTTTTTAGTTTTGTATCTAGTTAAATAAAATTAGGACAAATGTTTCACATTAAATTTTGCGTAAAATATGATTGAAATTTTAGAGATTTTTTTGAAGATACACGCCACTTTTTGTGGATTCATTTCAAATCTAAATTTTTGATAGCATGCAAAAAAGAATTATCTTTTGATCTAGCTATTGATAAGCTTTTTAGCTCCATTTTTCGTAGTGAAAACAAGATTTTGTCAATTTTTTTTCCAGGTTAAAAATTTGGAATTAGGGTATACTGGCCTTTTTTTTTACACATTTTGAGGATATCTATACGAAAAATCAATATTTTGAGAAAAAAAAATTGGTTAGACCTAATAGAGCTCGCTGAGATGATGTATAACATGAATAAAAAGCAACTACTGCTCATTTTAACGAATGTTCTGAAATATGCTACAAAAAATTATCAAAAAATGCATAAAAAAAAAGCGCCCAGAATTCTTTTATACTTAAATATATTATAAAATGCTAAAAAAAAAGTAAGTTTTATTAATAAAAATGCTGCTATAGCTTGATTTTCTTTAGAGATATGAAGGCTTAAAGTTTTGATTTTTAGCAGTGAAATACATGTAAAAATTTGAAACATTAGCACTGAAAAAGTTATACAAACTGCAGAAAATGGGATATTTCCTGATACTTATTTTTGGATTAAATTTAAACACCTCAGGTACATTGGCGTATATTTTTTTCTTGATGTTATTTAGCGAAAATAAAAAATAAGTAGAGCAGGGAGGATAAGTGAGACAGCAAAGCTAAATGGTTTCATGGTTAGTAAAAAAAGTAGTAGCGTAGGCCTGAGTAACTTCTTTCAGCCTCAGAGATACAATTACAGCGTGTAGAATTGCTGATTCAGTTTGCACATGGATTGTTGATCATATATTCATTGGGGGGTCGAAATATTAATGGAGTAAGTTTTTATGAACTAACGCATAAAAAAAAGCAGATACCTCGGCAGCGAATGTTGTTATTTATCCGTTGCACTCTTCCAATTTGGTTCAATATTAGATCTTAAGATGTAATCTGACGTAGTTTGGGCAATTTTCTCAAAACTAAATTCCCATAATACTATATTAAGCTTAAAACATTGAAGCAGAAATAACGTGCTATCCACAATACTGATTTTTTATTGAACGTTGTGCAGAACCCTACTCAAAGTTATTCTGGTCATTTTATGAAAATTTTTTGTTTGTACATGTGCATATGAATGTTGGAACATTAATCAGTAGTATTTGTTTATACAATGGTAGGCAGGTTCCATAAATTAAGTGTAATGAAAAGCAAGAATTGAGGATATTTTAAAGAGGAAAATTCAGATAACCAAAAGTCACTTCAGCCTCAATTCAGTTGCATAAACAAAACGTACAAAATGGTTACGCTAGCTTCATTGGGAGCATTGTGGTTATGTTTTTTTTTCTAATTTACAAACATATGCAGATTGCCAACGCCCAAAAACTTAATCTGACAGTTATATAAAGGGCGTGCTTTGCGTAAAAAAGCTCCTCGTTGTATACAGATATAACAAATCATTCCGCAAAAATGTCCGAATTTGAAGGGTCCAAAGTTTACTATTACAGTAATATTGACAATAGTCGTAAGTATACAGGCATTAATAATATGACAAATATCTGATTATCTTTTGTGTATAGCCATTTGTGGACGTGGTGAACCTCTAAGATTGTTACTCAACGATGCTGGTATTAAATTTGAGTACATCAGATTAACGTTCAGTGAATGGCCTTCTATTAAACAAAAGTTGATTGAAGATGGTTGTCGTATACCTACTTTACCCTACCTGGTTACCAAGTCTGGCAAAATTTACGGTGCAACTGCTCCACTTCTTAGATTGATTTCCAAGAAATTGAACAAATATATTCCCAAGAATGCTGAGGATGAATACTTGGCTGATGCATATAGTGATATCTACCTCGATTGGATGAATAAATGGGTGAATGTTTTTATTAGCAAAGATCCTAAAGCAACGAATGATTATGAAACTACTTATCGTGATAATCAACAAACTAATTGGGAAAATATTCTTAGTGACAAGGGCGGTCCATACATTTTTGGTGGGGAGGTACGTAAATTGTTGAATTTTTGATTATATATTAGTTGACCAAAAGTTTACATTTATAGATTTCATACACTGACCTTCTGCTCTATCATCAATTGAATAATGATAATGGTGCCAAAGTTGATGCTTCTAAGTATCCTCGTCTCACAGAATTTGTCAAGACTATTCAAAACAGACCTTCACTCAAAGAGCACTTTGAAAACGAAAAAAAGGAAAAGAGTGAAATTTAGTGTAGCCATTTATATATACACTTATTTGATAAATTTTAAAAATTGCATATTAGTTGTATATTACAACCTCTTGATAATTGTTTGAGCCCTTAATTAGAAAAAAGTCTCAGATTCAGTAGTGCAAAATTTCGCTTCCCACATCTGAAAATCACTCTTTAACATATTCCTCCACAAATCATCATGTAAGAGATGCATGGATTATTATGAGCTTCAATTAAAGCTTTGAATATTACGCCAAATTTGATAACCATATCACTGTGTAATTCAAAAATAAAAAGATAGGCTTATCCATAAAAATCTGCTCCATGTAAAATTTAAAGCAATTAAATTCTTTCATGTAGATCTATAAAGAATTCAAATATTGTTTAAAAGTAATCTTCTTTCTAAATAACAAAAGAAAACTAAAGGTTTTTATTTAAATTGGAAACAGTATTATAAAAAAATCCCATTTCTGAGGTCAGAGTTGTATGGATTATGCAAATTCGGTCGGTTTTTCCTTATGATTTTAGGGCGGCAAGGTTAAATTTTTCATTTTTGTTATCATTCCAAAGAAAAAAAAGTTAATATCTAAAAATCAGTTTTGGTCAGGTTAGAGCTTCAGGTTTATGGCAAAAGAGCAATAAGTTGAACAACAAAAAGATGGCGGCATTTGAACATAGTTGCAAATACATACCAATTTATAGACATGTACTTAATTTTCCATATTTTTTTACAAATAAAAAATTCAAGTGTACAGAAGACATGCTGTTAATTACCAAAGCACAGTTTATATCATCAAAAAAAAAAAAAAAAAAAAAAGCTTTCGAAGGCACAAAAATGTTTTTGAAGAAAGAGTTACAGGTCAAGGACTTTTAATTTCACTGTTATTTTGAAAATGCAATTTCCAATAAAATCATTGCACCTCTTAAACGTGATTTCATGTCGATTTGTACACAAAATATGCTTATCTTGAGTATTTTTGTATAAAAATCATCAAAAAAACGTAATATCTATATTGGCAATTATATCAAACAAAATTCTATTATAGAAAATGGGAAAGAGCAAAAGCAAATCCTCTTTATTTTGTAAATGCATCTATGCTGCATAGTGGCTTTGAGATAGCAACAAACGACTGTTTATACTTGTCAAATCCAGTTTTACATATTTCTTGAGATTTTTTCCTTGATTTTTCTTTTGTTTTACACACAAACAACCATGGCAAAGAATAAAAATAAGGGAAACAATCAAAAGGCACCTGGTACTTATACCTTGCCCAAAGTTAAAAAGATGGCAGAAAGTGAAGAACCAGTTCAAAACGAGGAGAAATATATGAGAGTTGCACCTGCTGCTGAAACTAAAGTAAATTTAGCATTTTTTGACACTGAATCATTGGAATTTAATTTGTGTTAATTGTAGAAAATCGCTGATAGAAAGTTAAAGGCAAAGATTACTCATCAAGAAAAGAATAGTAGAGATGCTGCTCGTGCAGCTGCTAGAGCTGAAATGTTGTTACAAGAAGAGGGTGGTTTTTTGGAAGCTGAAGGTCTCGAAAGAACCTTTAAATTTAGACAAGATCAACTTGCTCCTAGTCTCGATGTTAATACTGTTAGCAAGGTAAGATGAGAATAATTCAAGTTAAATTCTTTTAATTAACTCTTTACCAATCATAGATTTTTTCACTTGATTTACCAGAATTTGGACCTTACTCAATCGACTATACCCGTAATGGCCGTCATTTGTTGATTGGAGGTCATAAAGGCCACATTGCAGCCTTCGATTGGCAAACAGGAGGTCTCCATTTTGAGACACATGTCAATGAAACTGTGCGTGATGTTACGTATGTTGAAGATTTAATATTTGAATTTATCAGTAATTTAACTATTTTTTTTTCTTTTTTAGTTGGCTTCATAACGAAACATTATTGGCAGTAGCACAAAAGAAATATGTATACATTTACGATAAATCAGGCTTGGAAATTCATCGACTCCAAAATCACACTTATGTCGATAAACTCGAATTTTTACCATATCATTATTTGCTTGCATCAATTGGTAGTAATGGTTATCTTAAATATCAAGATACATCTACTGGTGAACTTGTTGCAGAGAAACGCACTAAACTTGGACCTTGTAATACAATGACACAAAATCGTTACAATGCCGTTATTCATCTCGGTCATCAAAATGGTACAGTGACACTTTGGTCGCCTTCAATGCCTGCGGCTTTAGTAAAAATGCAATGTCATCGTGGACCTGTGCGAGCTGTTGCAGTTGATAGAGGAGGAAATTATATGGCAACATCTGGAGCAGATGGGCAATTAAAGATTTGGGATGTTCGTACTTATGGCTGTCTTCAAGAATATTATACACCTCGTACAGCTACATCTTTAGATATTTCAGATACTGGTTTACTAGGCGTTGGATTAAATTCACATGTTCAAGTATGGAAAGATGCATTTAGAACAAAACAACAATCGCCTTATATGTCACATTTGGAAGCAGGATCAATTATACAGGATCTTAAATTTGTACCTTATGAAGATGTGTTGGGTTTTGGCCATCAGAAGGGTGTTTCAAGTATTGTTATTCCTGGTGCTGGTGAAGCCAACTTTGATACACTTGAAGCTAATCCCTTCCAAACAAAGAGACAAAGACAAGAAACTGAAGTGCATACATTATTGGATAAACTTCAACCTGATATGATTATGTTGGATCCTACACAAATTGGTAAAATCAATAGATTAACAAAAGCTGAAATATTAAAGAGAAGAGAAGAAGAGCACGAGGCAAGCACACCAAATACACCAGAAAAGGAGAAGAAGAGAATGAGAGGTAGAAATTCTGCATTGAAGAGACATAGACGTAAGAAGGCCAAGAATGTTGTTGATCATAAAATGGTAAAATATTATATTATTTATTACTTGTTATATACTAATTAATTTTTTTTTCAAAAAAAAGGCTGATATGGATGAGAAGATTGCATTAGAAAAAGCCAAGGCAGCAAAGGAACAAAATAGAGATAAGCCTTTTACAACTCTTGACATTTTTGAATAAAATATACATGTATACTTTTTTTTTTTTTTTTTTTTTTTTTTTTTTTTTTTTTGTTTTACATGAGGATGCAACATAATGAAGCTTCCTTTTCATCAAATTGCTTTTGCTTTTTTTGGTTTTCTTGATTTGTTCGTATTTCTCGAACCATGCCATAAAATGTTTCGTCTACTTTTATTCTTTGTTTAGCTGATGCTTCAAAAAATTGGCAATTGTATACTTTAGCCAATGCTCTACCAACTATTGATAGAAAATGTTGATTAGAGTCAAATAAGTTTATGCATATATAGATATATATATATATATATATATATATAGCAATACCACTGGCAGGAACTTGTCGATCTTGTTCTAAATCACATTTATTTCCAACTAAAACTACTGGAAACGAGTCTAAATCTTTTACTCGAGCAATTTGATCATGTAATTTTTGAACTTGTTCAAAAGAATGATATGAAGTAATTGAGTACATTAAGACAAATCCTTCTCCATTTCTCATAAACTGCTCTCTCATAGCACTATATGTATTTAAAGTAAGGCTAGAGAAAGATCAACAATATATCTTTGACGTACCTGTATTCCTCTTGTCCTGCTGTATCAAGAATATCTAACATAACACATTCACTATCCACTAAGCATTGTTTACGATATGAGTCTATGCATGTTCTGAAATGTTAGTTGCAGTGTTCTTTCAATAATAATATACTACAAGTACCTTCAATAGTGGGATCATACTCATCTACAAAATGGGACTGAATGAATTGTATTGTCATGGCTGATTTACCAACGCCTATGTATATATACATATAACATATTTAATATAAATATACATTACAAAAGACTTTAATTGTATTACCTCCATCTCCAATCATTACAATTTTATATCTATTATAGTTTGTTAGTAGACGTGGTAAATATGTATCGTCAATTATGTTTTTACTCTCTAAGAAAGGTAGCTGCTCTAGACATTGGTTTTATAGAAAAGAAAGTTTACAATAATGAAATTGATGATGGTCCGTTTTTTATATAATTATGCATAATCAAATGTGTTGTAATATACAAAATAAAGGAGAAGGAGGGGAGATGTTTTCATTTATTAAGCTCATATAAATGCATATAAACACAGGTATTAAGTTATCCAAAAAAAGAGAAATGATTTGCAATGTCACCAGCTCTTTTATGAAGAAAAGCAAAATTATGCATTTCATTGTTTATCAGTCAAATCACTACTAAATATATGTATGAAATAATGGATTTTATTAATCAACAATTAGTTTTGTATATATTTTCAGGGAGTAGTGTAGTCAAAATATTTGAAGAAAGGGAGGGAGTACTGTTATGTCTTAGGAGATAAATGCTGAACAGTTTTTTTTTTTTTTTTTTTTTTTTTTTTTTTTTTTTTTGTATCTGAAGTATAAAGCAAGCAAATAGTCATAAGCTTCATTTGATATGTAGTTTACGATTATGAAGGAGATCCATAAAATTGCTAAAGAAACTAAATATGTATGTATTTAAATGATCCCGTATTCCATCAAATCCGAATATAATACATCGTTTTCTCTCCTTTTCTTAACAGTAGAAGCAT
This sequence comes from Mucor plumbeus, assembly GCA_016758945.1. Lineage (NCBI taxonomy): Eukaryota > Fungi > Mucoromycota > Mucoromycetes > Mucorales > Mucoraceae > Mucor > Mucor plumbeus. Next base: position 60,634 of record JAEPRC010000013.1, read on the forward strand.
AAATTGGTATCGAAATCAGGATTATTTAAAGCTTATTAAACGTTATTACAGCTAGAATCTGAATAGTTAACTATTTTACCACAAAAGTAAGAAATTATTAATTTAAAAAATATTAATCTTTAGACCATATTTTCGTATCATAAAATATCCAAATCTAGGATTAAAAGGCCTGCCTAGATTTTGTCCCATTTCTCATAGTAAGAGCAGTTTCAGTCAATATAAATACCTCCCATTGTTGCTATTAGGTTTTAAAATCATCTTCAGGAAAATGAAAAGTCCAAAATTCATTATTTAGATTTTATTCTATCTAACGAAGCCCACGATAACTGCTTCCTAAGCCAAGTGAGCTCAGACTGTTGTTAGCTACTTAAGATGCACAGCATATTTATGTTGTGTTTCACGAGAGGCTCAAAAACAGGTATAATACACTAATTCTCCCTTAAAAACTGGGCCTCGCTTGTCATCCCTGCTCTACTTATTTTTTATTTTCGCTAAATAACATCAAGAAAAAAATATACGCCAATGTACCTGAGGTGTTTAAATTTAATCCAAAAATAAGTATCAGGAAATATCCCATTTTCTGCAGTTTGTATAACTTTTTCAGTGCTAATGTTTCAAATTTTTACATGTATTTCACTGCTAAAAATCAAAACTTTAAGCCTTCATATCTCTAAAGAAAATCAAGCTATAGCAGCATTTTTATTAATAAAACTTACTTTTTTTTTAGCATTTTATAATATATTTAAGTATAAAAGAATTCTGGGCGCTTTTTTTTTATGCATTTTTTGATAATTTTTTGTAGCATATTTCAGAACATTCGTTAAAATGAGCAGTAGTTGCTTTTTATTCATGCCACAAACCTCATTGAGCCTTGAGCCCTGTCTTGTGCAATGTAGTTGTTTTCGAATATTGTTATTTTGTAGAAATATCTCAAAAACGTGTGAAAAAAGGATATATTCGGTTTTGCTTTTTTACTTCAAAAAAAACACCAGTATACCCTCATTCCAAATTTTGAATTTGAAAAAAAAAAAGAGACAAACATTTCATTTCCTCTACCAAAAATGTAGCTAAAAAGCTCAACAATAGCTGAATCAACAGACAATTTAGCTACACATTATGCCCTTTAGTGAAATTTAAAATACGTTTATAAAAATTAATGCGAATCTTCAAAAAATATCTAAAATTTCAATTGCATTTTATGCAAAATTTAATGTAAAGCATTTATGTTGTATCCGCAGTTCTATGTAGGTATGTAGGTACCTTGGCTAAGATTATGGTACAGTTTAATAGGACATGTTCTGTATTGCTGTGTAATATGTTATGAAGCTTAGTCGATATCATGGAATGCGGGATTATTGTATCACATAGGTCTGTTTGGATATGTAAGTATATACTTATTTAGATTAGTCTTAATTATAGAAGTTTGTATATAAAGATATGCTTTCCAACTTATAATAAAGTTCTTTAGTTTTTGTGTGTGATTTAATTTAACCAGTTCCTTTATTAAATTATACATTTTTTCTTGCAACAACATTTATCTTAAATCTTGTGGCAATTCACTAAGCATGTGGGAAAAATTGATAACTCTTGAATGTTGTTTGGTATAATATTAACTATACAATTTGACATATTTCAATTATAGATTCTCATTTAAGATTCACTTCTCCCAAGCGAGGAGACGTTCCCGCCGAAGGCCTTCAGTATATTATAAATTAGATACGTTAGATGATGTAACTTACGAGCGAGCTCGCTTCAACTATGTTCAATGGGGTTTAGATCAGGATTTTGGGCTGGCTATTTTTCCATAACATTCACTGAATGCGATCTCTTTTACCATTTTACATATGCACCTGTATGACAGCATCGCAGCTAGCATTATCTTCCTGAAAGGTAAACAACGTTTTATCTTCGTTTTTGTATAAGTCCAGAATCCATGAGATATAGTACTGATACAATACGTCAATGTATGATTCTTATTTCTTATATCATATTTCTGTCAATAAAAACCAAAGCTCCCAAATCTCCCAAATCTCCAGCCCAAAAACAAGACCAAACCATTGAGAAACATTTCCATTTATGTTTAATATACAGCAACAACATATATCACTAAACTTTTACTATTCTAAAAAAATCTTATCTTCAAACGTTTTCTTAAATTTAAATAATATAATATAATTAAAAATATAAATAAGTTGTAAGTTTTAACTTACTATGTGCTTTTAATTTAATTTTTAGAGAAAAAAATTATCGCATACAGTAACAGGTTTTCGATCTGATGCGAAATTGTGAAAAGAAAAAATATGATAATAATACGAAAATATTAGATTGCTTCTCATTAAACTACTACCACCAAACTTTACCGAACGTAATTCATGGCAGCTTTTATACCTTTCACTTTCTTTTCTCAAAACTAATAGCGTTCCACATCATTACCTAAAACACAAAATCTTGACTTATCAGACCAAATCTCTTGTGTACATTGCTCAATGGACCATTTCTTATAAAATTGTACCCATTCCAGTCTATTTTTTTTTGTACTTCTCATTCATTTTGGGTTTAAAGCAGATGTATAAAACACATAATACCTAATACTCAGCTTGTTAACCCACTTTCTTGTTGCCGAGCGGTTTACATTCCCCCATACCATTCCGAGTTACCCCTTAGTGATCTCTAACAACGTCTGAAAGTGAACTCTTCCTATTATTGTTCTTTCCAAATGACGTTGTATATAGTCATTAAAGGGAGGCGGTTTTCCAGTACTTTTTTCTGTTAAAGTAGTACTAGTTTGGTTTCCTCCGGATATGACGCTTTGAACTGTAGAACGCTTTATATCAACCATCATAGCAGAAATTCCATATTGATTGAATCCAAGCTGTTTTAAATAAGTATGGCCCTGAGTTTCTTTTTTTTTTTTTTTTACATCTTGTCTGGATCCTGTTGGATTTTGAAACTTTTTGATGTTGATTTCAAATGCTTTGGACATTGTTTTACGTTTTACTAATAAAAAAAGTGTTTGAAAGAAAATTAGCACCAGAAAAGGAGACAAAATAGAGAATGTATGAAACATTTAACAGTAATAATCCTGACTGTATGTAAACAGCTATTCAGTTCTGTCGGTTTTTGCTTATTACTTATGTTAAATATCAACTCAATTCCATATTGAATCTGACATCCAAATGGAATTGAAATAGTATAAATGCTTTTAGAAACCAGGACCTGATGACTCCTGGCTTCCTTTTTAACTTAATAATAAAGACCCTACGTTCTCCGTAATATAATCACACTTGTAGTCTTCTTTATTTTATTGTATTGGAATTAATCGTTATTTACTTATAACTCTCAAGCTCATCTTAATACACAGTACTTTTTACGTTAAATCTACTTATATAAAGCCTCGGTAAATTACTGCATTACTATTTATCCCAAAACGTGTTCAGTTCATCTTTAAGAAAAAACCTGACTTTTTTTTTTAAAAAAAAAAAGAATTGGAAAATTGCTCGTATTTAATGAATATTGATTCAAATGAGCTGATATTTTCAAAATAAGTACTAAAGCTGCAAGTGTATTTATAACTAGCCTATTAATATTTATTAATTTGCTGCTTAATTCGTATCAATAGAACGCCAGCTTTTTTAGTTTCCGGTAAACTGTATGTCAAAATGTCACTCTTTATTATGATATAAATATTTTAATCAAAATCATGGAGTTTGTGACATAGTCAAAAGCCTCTAGATACGCTTGAATAATTCATTGCAAAATCTTCGACATTATATACTTTGCCAATCTGGACTATATAGTGTCTCGTTACGCCATCAAAAATGCAGCTAAAATTAAGCGAGACAGTGTAAATGAAATTTAGTTATCTTGTGCATATTACAGTTTGAAACCATATTGCAGTAAAAAAGGATTAATTTTATAAAAAAAAGCTTAAAAGAGATACTGTTTAAATCCTTCTTTATTAAATTATGGATAATCTACAATAAAATCCTATTTCTACTTCACTATTTCTACTATTTGGTTATCTATACTATTTGGCAGTTGTTTTATCAACTGTCAGTTATTCTGTAATTTTGAATATTTTGTTGAGTTGTTGGGTTCTTGATTTACTTAATCCAGAACGGCTTTTTAATTTGTTTTTGACAGCAGATTGTCAAACGTGCGTTCAGAACAGCCCTTACTTGTTCTATTTGATTCGCATGTATTTTAGGTTTTTTTTACTTATGATACAACATATTATGAATACCCTTAGTATCTTTGATATTTTAGAATACCCTTGATTGTTTATAATTTATAATATATTCATAATCTCTTATTTGGATTGCATGGCATGGTTTCAAATGAGATGGCTTTTAATTTATTATGTGGGGAAATACTACCTAGTTCAGCACACATATGACATAAAAAGGCATGATAATTTCTTTTGATTGGTGAAAGAGCCTGCCGTTTAGAATATCGCATTTTTTACAAAGAACCCTAAAGTTTTATAGCAATTTTAAATTTATTAAAAAATTGATGCGGTAAGTTGTTCCTGTAATTGATGTACAGTATTATATATAATCTCAAAATTTAATGATTAAAAACAAACTTCTTAGATAATTTGTTATGATGAACAAGCATTCACTTCTGGATGCAACATCTGAAAATTCTGTGAATTCTATATTCCGAAAAGTGAATCTTTCAAACGTAAAACAAAATTATTGCGAGTATTGATATCAACACTTTCAAGAGAGAATAATGGGAATATAGTAGTGTATTAATACAAGAAAATAATAATAAAGTTGAAGAATAGAATAATGATCATCTAAATGTATTGATCTTGTTCTTCAATGGGTGTATTGGTGCCACTAGAAGTAGCTCTTGACCTTTGCTGATGCTTTTTGTTAACCAACATATTTTTTAAAGCTCTTAATGCAAATACCGTAAGACCAATGCCTGCCCAATCTTCATCGTGTAAATCACGTAGGTCTCCAACAGTCATAATATCTTGGGTTTGCAACTTTCTAACCCATTCAAGAGCTTTATCCTTGTTACGATTAGTAGAAGCTGCGGTTTCAAGCACAAATGTTTCGATGCTGGTATCATTAGGATATTCTAAAACAGTGGTTATAAGTATATTTTACCGAGTACTATTATGGCTGAAAAAAAAAATTACCTGATGAATCAATGGGCGCATGTTCTTCTAAATTATTAATAGGTGAGGTTGTTGTAGTAGGTGTAATTAAGTTTTCTGAGTCCAACTCTGGCTCAGCAAAAGCAGATATTTTAGCTTGTTCTAATGCAGTAATGGTATCTTTATATCTTTCTTCCGCGAGTTGAGTTCTTTGTTCAAAATTATTGCACTTTTTCTCGACATCAGCAATTTTCTCCATCGCCGCAATCAATTCGTTCTTTGCACGCTCCAATTCCGAACGAATATCATTCTCTCTTCGCCAGACCATACGATCATCTTCAATTTTGTCAGCAGCCGTGTTTTGCTGTTTAGTCAAATCACGTAAAAGACGATTGATATCTCCGGTAATCAATTGTTGGTATCGTTCAGGCAAAACTTGCTCATCAATCATTTCCGCAACAACATCTTCAGCAGTGTCTGTATCAGCATTGAACTCAAACTTGACAGATAATTTGTCCATGCCTTTGAAAACAACTTGCAAAGTTAATTGTTTCATGCTACCATCGGTAGCTAACATCACAACCTCTGGTTCAACAGCCAAAAATGAATGTTCTAATATTTCTTGAGCTGACATACGTTCATGTTCAGTTGCAAGACAATTGTTGATCAAAGTTAAGACCTCGGGATCTTGCACTCTAGACAAACATTCAGGGCGAATGGTTTGCGTTACTTTTTTAAAAACTTGAGCAGCATTGGTACATTCATTATAAGGGTATTCACCAGTAACCATCTCTAATAAACACATGCCAAATGCATAAATATCTACTTTTTCGTTATAACCCTTTTCCTCGTACATTTCGGGTGCCATAAATTCAGGGGTACCAATGACAGTATATTTTTTGTCCACCTTCATTTCAGCAGTACCCATATCACCAATCTTGATTTCACCATGAGCACCATTAATAAAAATGTTATCACATTTGATATCACGATGAATGATAGTAGGTTGATGACCATGCAAATAGACTAAACCTTTAAGAATTTGGCGACACCATCTCTTTACAATCTTCATGTTTGGTAAAGGAGATAATTTTCGAATATATTCGCGGAGTGTACCAGATGTCATGAGTTCAGTAATAAACACAAACTCTGTTTCATTATACCATGCTTCATGAAAAGTAATGATGTTTGGATGTCGTACAGATTTCAAAATCTCAATTTCATGACCGAAAGCCTTCACTTCTTGACGAGTCACCTATTATAATATATAAATAAATTAATATATAAATTATCAAGGTACACAAAACAACTTTACCTGTAAAACGTTCCAAGCAACTTCATAACCTTCTTCTCTATCAATAGCTTTATAGACAACCTTAAATGCACCTTTTCCCAAGAATGTATTTAATTTGGCAAATCTACCATTGTTGGAAACTTCGATGACTCTTTCACTATCTGATTTTGATCTTTCCGAATCAATTTCTACATTGGGATTCATTAAAACTGAACCAAAGGGTTCCATATGAGGTTGTCGTTCATATTCAGGAAATTGAGCTGCAAGCTGACGAACTAAAGACAATGAACTAGCTGTATTTTGTTCTGCATCATCGTCCTTTTCGTATGCCGTTGCAGTTGGACTATAAACTCCAGAATCGATTGATTCTTCACTTTTTGATTTCAAAATGTTATTATCCATAATTTTGGTCTCCTTAAATTTTTAATTAATATAGGGTGAGAGGGGTATTTTTGTTTAAATAAATAATCTTGTTGTTATTATTGTTGGCTGCCTTTCTTTTTTTTTTTTTTTTTTTTTTTTTTTTCTTCTTTAATCAGTTACCAACCCAACATAACGCTGTTTGGGGCTGGTTTTAATATGAAATGTTGCGAAAAAAAAAAAAAAAAAATTGTTTTGAGAAAAAAATTGATTTTAAAAATTATTGAATATATTCAAAATGTTTGAATTATTAGTTAATGATCCAAAATAATTGTTTAATTATATCAAAAGATTAAAAAATAAGAAGAAAAGAGAGAAAAAAAAAAAAAAAAAAAAAAAAAAAAAGAGTGAGATTGAGAATAACGGAAAGATGAAAGATTTTTTATTTTGTATTTTTTTTCAAGATTCATTTTGAGCCAGCCTCCTCTGGAATTGAAAAAAATCAAGCTACCTTGCCAGAGATGAGGCTAAAATGTACCTTGAAGCTAAATATATCATATTAAACATGAACGCTTTTGTTTAGATTCGATACTAAGTAATTGTTAGACAGCTATATCAATTAAAAAATAACTTGATAGCATTTTGATTGACCTAAAAATCGACATGAAAATGCTCTCATCTTTGCTTTAAATATATCTTTCTCACGTCCTCATTGTTGCCTGTCGTCGTAGTCGTTCGTCGTCGTTGTCGTAAGTCCAAAAGAATTTAAACTGGCCGCAGATGCAACACTAATTTTTTTTCTTCCTTTTTCTTCCTTTTCTCTTTTTGTTTTTATAATATTTTATTTAATACTTAATTTATATACCTATATATTACATATTATTTTAAAACTAAAAAGAAAAACTAAAATAAAAAACAGAACAAAAAAAAAAACTAAAAAAAAAAAAAAAGAAAAAAGACATGCAACAACATAATGGAAATATTCAGCAGTATCTGCAACAATCCTCATTATCAGGAGCCGGTGGAAATCCTTTAGCATCTTCCCTTCAACCTGGCCCTAATAATAATATGAACGCGTTGTCTCAACATTTTCCAGCTATGAATCGTGTTGCTGGAGGAAATACTGCCGACCCTTTTGTATATGCTCAAATGATGAATAATGGTGTCGGCTCTCAAGCTATGCCTATGTCAGCCAACTATGTTTTGCAACAGCAACAGCAACAGCAACAGCAACAGCAGCAACAGCAACAGCAACAGCAACAGCAACATCAACAACAACATCAACAGCAGCAACAACAGCAACAACAACAGCAACAACAACAGCAACAACAACAAGAGCATCAAGCTGCTCAAAAAATGCAACAATTGGACGAGGAAAAAATCTACGGCCTTGTATTAGATTTGCTTAATCCTTCCTCGAGGGAGCAAGCTTTATTGGATTTGAGTAAGAAGAGAGAACAATATGAAGATTTGGCATTGGTTTTATGGTATTCTTATGGTAATTATTTTTTTATATATGCGATGTCGTTGTATTAAATCATCGATTGTAATAGGTGTTATCCCCGTTTTGCTTCAGGAGATTGTTACAGTGTATCCTCTATTAACTCCTCCTACATTGAGTGGTGGAGCCTCTAACCGAGTCTGCAATGCTCTTGCTCTTCTTCAATGTGTAGCTAATCATAACGAGACAAGAAGTTTATTCCTTCAAGGTAAGTAGCTTACATTCTAATCAAATTTTTTTATACTAATTTTAGTATCATTTAGCTCATATTCCTCTTTATCTCTACCCCTTTTTGAACACAACAAGTAAAACTCGACCTTTTGAATATTTAAGATTAACAAGTTTGGGTGTTATTGGGGCTTTAGTTAAGGTAAAGGAGCTAGATAATTTTTTTAAATTACATTGCAACTAACTTGAGTTTGTAGAATGATAATCCCGAAGTTATTAGTTTCCTTTTGTCAACTGAAATTATTCCTCTCTGTCTTCGTATCATGGAAACTGGCAGTGAATTATCCAAAACAGTAGCTATATTTGTGGTTCAAAAAATTCTTTTGGATGAGACCGGCTTGGTAAGTTACTTAATAAAGAAGTTTATGAAAGGAGAATAATGCTAATAATGTTATTCTAGTATTATATTTGTCAAACCTATGAACGTTTTTATGCTGTAGCTACGGTATTACATAATATGGTTAATCAACTTGTAGAAAACCAAGCTATGCGTCTTTTGAAGCATGTTATTCGCTGTTATCTTCGACTTTCTGAAAATCCAAGGTAAATTATTAATGTGTATGTGCATTATGTTAATATTTAAATAACTTAATGAATTATATTTTAGAGCACGTGAAGCTTTACGTCAGTGTCTCCCTGAACCTCTTCGAGACTCCACTTTCCATCAAGTCTTAAAAGATGATGTTGCTACTAAACGTTGTCTTGGACAATTGTTGATTAATCTTTCTGAAGGTGCTAATTAAATCAAGAGGAAGATTCATTGAGAAAATAGAAAATACACATAAAAAGAAAAAAAACTTACACAAAAAATCATCCAAATCAAAAACAAAAAAAAAGAACAAAACGAACATATTATATACAATCATTATACACTTCAACTTATACAAATCAAACTATATATTTAATCATTTTCTATTTAGGCTGGCTGGATCCTATTTTTTTTGAATGTAGATGTACATTTTTCTTTTCTCTTTTATCTACCGTTTTTCACACACTCTTTCCTTTTGAACTTTTTTCATTATTCCCCCATATAACAAAAAAAAAATGAATTCAGTTTTCAAAATAATTTCAAATATACACGCTCGCACATACACTCTGTTTTTTTTAAACATTATTCAAATCAAAAAACGCTTTAAAAATATTTCTTTTTCACATAAAACTCATAAATTTCGTTTCTTTTATATATAATATAAAAATATTCATTTATTGATAAGGACTGATTACTTTCAGTAGAACCATCATATTTATAAATCAACGGCATAAAGTCATTAAACACAATTCCGACTGTAGCTACAATACATGAACATTGCCGACTACACAATGATTGGCTTGATTCATTGATAAGTATTGCTTTTCTTAATAATTTTTTTTTTTTTGATACTGTGTCTAAAGAATCATTCCATCATTGAATGGAACAAAAATATGAAGATTAAACTTTTGGGCTCTTCAACCAGGGCACACTTCTGATGGCTGGAGTTATCGCTCTCCAATAGAATTCCTAAATTTTAAAAAACCAAGCATAATTTCAGATGAGCTCGCAATATGTTGCGAAGATTGAATATATGTTCGAAGTTAAAGCTGCAATAATCCGTTATTCTGGACTAATAACAAAGGTAAATAATATGTTTATAGATATTATTCTTGTCATTATAAATTGGTAATCACTAAATTAATATAGGTTGACATTCTTATTTTTAAATGAGATATTTATGAGTTAGTAGATAAAAGTAAATGGAGAGTAAAAAGACAGATAAATCTGCAAGGGATCACAGAATGATTTCTTTGCATTATTTATATAAGGAATAAAGTAAGGTTTGGCATAAATGAATCATGAAGTGCTCGACTCATTACAAAAGCATTGGCTACCCTGAATATTTGTGTCTTGACAAATTAAACCAGTTATAAATGCTTGATTCTGTATATTAAATATACAAAAACAGAGATGAGTACTAACAAAGCTTCAGTTTGAAATCATTTATTTGCAAGCTAAGCTTGGTAACGGAGATTTTGCTAAGTTTACTTGCTTTATAAGATATCCAAATGAAAAATCGGATGCTGATGACATAAGATAAACGCAGTGTTGTAAGTAATATAGTAACCTTTGATGCCAGGATGTACTGAAACTAAGCCTTTGCCATGAATTTTGCCCTTTTAAGAACAACTATTAATTTATGAAAAATAGTTTTTTTATCTTTTTTTTTTTTCTTTTTTATTGTATAAGCTAAATTGTAACACTATATGACCGTTACTGTGCTGTAATTGTTTTCTTTCCAAATAAACAATAAAAAATACTAATATTCAATACTGTATAAAATTTTATTCTTTTAATAACTGTTACACTCTATGACTGACGAACTTTACTGAACTATTCTGATATACTTTGAAAAAGGAACAATTTACAAGTTAAAATGGATTTTGTATTATAATAGTAAACATATTAAATTTTCAAAAATAATTTTCAATCTTCATCGTCGAAGCATGCTTTTTTTTTTATAGCCAACCTCATATTAAATACTTTTTTAGGATATACCTTAGATACTACTAAACAGATATAAATTGGTCGCATTATGCTACCTATTTCTAAGTTTATTTTATATCTCACAAAATACTCAAAAACACATAAAATTAGTTGCTTTCTCCCTAAAAACTAGGCCTCACTTTTCATCCCTCCCCTACTTTTTTTAAAAAAATAAAATCAAGAAAAAAATATATTTAAATGTACTCAATGTGTTTAACTTTAATCCAAAAATGAGTATCAGGAAATATCCTATTTTCTACAGTTGTTATAACCTTTTCAATGCTAATGTTTCAGATTTTTACGCGCATTTCACTGCTAAAAATTAAAACTTTGAGCTCTCGTATCTCTACAAAAAATTAAGCTCTGCTAACAATTTAAATAATAAAAGTTATTTATTTTTTAACGTTTTATAATTTATTTAAGTATAAAAGAATTTTGGGCACTTTTTTTTTGACATTTTATAGTATATTCCAAAGTATCTGTTAAATTGAGCAGCAGTTGTTTTTTGCTTATTTTATAGACCTCAGTGAGCTTTACCAGATCCAATTTAGTTTTTGTAAAAATATAATTTTTTCGTAGATATATCCTTAAAAATGTTTAAAAAAAAGAATACAGTCAAGCCTCAATTTAAGAGCACTCGTGGTTTCTTTTAAAAAGCCCTTTATATTGAGGACCTCCCTTAAATCAAATTTAAAACACAGAGCAACTTCAATTTTAAGAAAAGAATGAAGGATGAAGGCATCTTAGATAATCACACCACATCCTTAATCTATGATACAAAAACCTACTTTATATCGAGGTTTCCGTTATAGTGAGGGACCTTATATCGAGGTTTGACTGTATATCTAAATACAACTTCATATCACCAAGCCAAAAAAAATAAATTGTCTATTATACATAGGCATATAAAACGAGCCGAACCTGTTTTACGCTACCGAGTGTTGTATTCCATGTCACCTTCTACAAATCTACATCCTAACCTGATAGTCAAGATACTATGATTGTGGCTTGGGCAAATCCATAGTATAACCAATACTTCAGAAAGAAGTATCAACTACGGCTATTCTAATTTTCCATGCGGCTCAGTAGCACAATTAACTCATGTCAAACTCAATATTAATAGGCGGCGCTATTAATATAGTTAGATCTCCAGGCACGGACCTTCCATCAACAAATTAAACAAGAACAAGACAAATACTAAACTTGAAACATGTCAACTAGGAAAAGCACTCAATATATTGTTTTCCTGATTTGTTAAATCAATATGGATAAATACTTATCATATTGATCTATTGGTTCTATAGTTATATTCTCAGTAGTAAATAATGAACTGATATAAAAGACCCATACTTTTATATCTTAATAAACTTCAGACTTCTTTTAGTTTTTTATATACAGTTGGAAAAGCTGATACATTATTGTCTTTTTAAATTGTATTTTTATTTATAAACTTTAAGAATAATTCACCGAGCTTTTTTCGAGGTTCGTTAAAATTAAACGAGCTTTTGACTTCTTTTCAAAAACTCAAATGTGGCAGAAGTGCTTTATTTTGTCTGTCAAGCGATAAATGACTAAAGTAAGGCAAACTTATAATGTTTAGTAATATTATATCATTTACTAATTGTCATAAAATGTAAATAATACAAAGCTCGTATCTTTCGTACGAGCTTTTTGAAAAGTAGTCAAAAGCTCGTCTTCCTCAAACGAGCTTTTTTGAAAACTCGGCTCGAGCTCGTGTAGCACAAGGCTCGACTCGTCTCACGAGTTTTGACCAAGCTCGTCTAAAGCTCGGCTCGTCTTTAATGGTTAATTATACACGTAGCAGACATCTCACTCAATTAAAGCTTACCTTACACCGTTGTTCCTTTTTTTGTCCCTTTCACATATTGTACTTACAGAATGAATATGATTTGTTAATTACAATTATAACATTACTATTACCGTCTTTGTTTTCAATGCAATTTTATCTATTAATATATTCTAATTATTAAAGTTAATTCGCGTAACATGTAATTGTTGTAAAGTGTTTGCCGCTGTTATACATATGGAAGCAATCCCGTTTATAAAAAGGCGTGGTAAAGTATGTTTCATTATAATACATATACACATTAATAATTTGAAAAAATGTTAATTTTCTTTTGGATTGTAGTATATTTTTGTATTTAGTCTAATATTTGAAAGAGGTAAAAAATGTTATTGTATGAATTTAATGAAATTCGCCGTTGCCATGCAACATATTGTATGACTAAAATGATAAAAACCACAAATAACAAGATGTTCAAAGAATTTGTTCTCATTGAACTTAATAAATAATGTAATCCCTTATTCCTCATAAATATACAAAAAAACTTTTGTAAATTCAATTAAAGTATCTGAATTGAACAAAACTTACTATTTTATTACCCTGCTTCAATTTACAATGAGTTGTTCCATTTGCAACTACAGTACTATATTTTCTAATTTAAACATCCCCTACATACCATTGCATTGCAAAAAAATAAGTTCGGCGAATTTTCTTTGAAACTTCATACATCTCAGGTGTGGCGGCAGTTTAAATCCAAAATTTCCTGATGATGAAAAAATTGGATAAAAACGATCCTAAATTTTCAAAATGCAAAATTGACAGCAAACATGTATAGTAACCTGGCTAACTTTATAAAGTAACCTCAGCATAAAATTTAATTTTGCATCTAATGGTATATTTATGGAAAACGTGTATCACCAAAACTTTTGTAGAAAAAGCAAAAACATAAAAATCAGTTTTTAGTGATTCTAAAAATACTTTTACAATAGAGTTTTAAAGTTAATGTTACAGACAAATAACGCAAAAAAATACCTATCATTTAAGGCATTATTTGCCACCGTAGCTCTATTTTTCATAGAGTTATCAGCTTCCTTCAAAAAAGTCAAATTTTGGACGAGGGTATACAAGGAGAAATTGATGTTTTTTTCGAAATTGATTTTATAATAAAATATAATAAAACTAAATGAAAGAATCATTTTTGGCTTATAAACTATGTGCTTAAACGGTTGCTATCTCAAGTTACAGTCCATTGAAGTTGCGTTTTTATATGCTTTTAATGGAAATAGTTTTATAAATAATGTATGAGCTTAATTGGAATTTTTGCTAAATTTATTTTTCTCCTTTATATATTTGTTTTGAAATATTACTCTTTGATATTATTCTAAAACTGCAAGAGTTACCAACTAAAAAATAAATTTGTGGTAACTTTTTTGGTATTTTAAGATACAGTCCGCATAAAATGGAGTTTGATAATTCAGGTCCCGTAATTCGTGCCTGATATGTAGTAAATTTGTTCTTTGAAGAGGTTTTCTGGTGCAATCTTTAGGGCAACGTTGTAAAAAGTATTCTAACATATAGATTCTGACCGTCTGTATGCTCTCAGAGCACATGGATGTGCTCAAATGAAATGGTCAATAGGCTCATAAGGTCGTCAATGCGCTCATATGAAAGTATCTCAGATATTGACAGAAAAGTTATTAATCAATGTAAAGTTAAATAAATCCACTTTTGACATACTACCATTATTAAATTGTATTTTCGATATAGATTTACTACGCAACTTAATCGTACTACAACAGAACAGTCGAACTTCAATTTAAGGGCATTCGTGGTTTCTTCTTTTAAAAAGTCCCTTATATTGAGGACCTCCCTTATTAAATCAAATTTAAAACAAAGATTAACTTCAATTTTAAGAAAAGAATGAAGGATGAAGGCATCTTAGATAACCACACCACATCCTTAATCCATGATACAAAAATCTCCTTTATATCGAGGCTTCCGTTATATTGAGGGACCTTATATCGAGGTTTGACTGTATATTCAAGAAAATGCTTTGGCCCTTTCTCTACTTTTAAGCTATATATTTCAATACATTTTCATAGTTTTCAATCTTCAGCGTTAGGAACGCTTTCTCTTTTCTATAATCAAACTCATACTAAGAATTTTTTATATACCCTATACGCTGTTGTTAAATAAATATAAGTTAGCTACATTATGCTAGCTATTTATTTATAAATTTATTTTATTTCTCACAAAAAACTCAAAAACAGATAAAAATTCACTGCTTTTCCTTTAAAAACTGGGCCTCGCTTTTCATCATAGTGCTAATTTACTTTTTTTCCAACTAAATAATCTCAATATATTATACGCTAATGTACCTAAGATACTTAAGTTTAATAATCTTAAAATCAGTATCCAAAAATATCCTATTTTTTGCAATTGGTAATTGGTATAACTTTTTCAGTGCTACTGTTTCAGATTTTTACACGCATTTCGCTGCTAAAGATTAAAAGTTTGAGCTCTCGTATCTCTACAAAAAATTAAGTTATGCTAACACTGATTTATCGAGGCTTGTATAAAATAAACTCAACGTAAAAAGTACCGTTTATTAAGATGGATTGAATAGGGGTTTATATAGTTATTGGATATTTGCGTTGAGATCTAATACCTAATGGACAGGGATCCGTTAGAAATAATAGTATAGATGATTATTAATTGATGAATGTGTAAATATGTAATATGCTATGTTTCAGTGATAATATCGCTATAAGCTATGTTTCAGTGATAATATTGCTATAAACTATGTTTCATTGTTAGGTCCTGATAGACAGAAACCAGTTACGGAACAATGGAATATCCTAGATCTGTCAAAGACTTTCTAATTTTAGAATGTTGTAATTCTGATAGATCAAACACTTTTCAATAACAAAACTTTCTTGTTTTAAAGCTCTTTATAACATACTGTATATAAGTATGAAAAACTCCTAAGCATTCTTTTCTTCTTTTTTTAGCTTTTTTTTTTGTAGCAGATCTCAGAATATTTGTTAAATTAAGTGGCAGTTATTTTTTATTCCTATAGTAGATCTCAGTAAGCTCTATTATTAGGTTTATTTCAGTTTTTTTTTTTAAAAAAATATTCGTTTTTAGTAAAGATATCCTCAATTTGGCTCCTAGAAAAGAATAGTATATTCTCGTTTCAAATTTTTGATTTGAAAAAAAAGTAATAAAAATTTTGGTTTCTCTACCAAAAATGTAGGCAAAAAGTCTATCAATAGCTCAATGGAGATGCAATTTTTTTTTACATTATATCAATAGCTTAGATTTAAGACATTTTTATCAAAATTAATGTGTTTCTTCATAAATGTAATGATTTGGTCCATTACATTCTTATTTCAACCCAATTATATTATACAACCAACTCCCAAAATCATAATATATACCGATAATTCATGCAGACCAAATGAACATTAGTGAATTTATCTGTTTCTTCCTTTCCCTTATATATTTATAATCGCATTCCAAAAATATATATTTTTTTGCTTAATTATCTTTGATATTTATAATCAATTGTTATATAATTCAATATATTCCAAACATAGACATTAGTCGTATAATAGTAATAGCAATTACAATTAGTAACATTAACCTCTCTCTCCAATCATAATAGAATCAAAGTCAATTTTATAATTTACATATTATACTGTATATCCCTAATTTATCAGAATATAAATTGGTTCTATAGTTATATTCTCAGTAGTAAATAATGAACTGATACAAAAGACCCATACTTTTATATCTTAATAAACTTCAGACTTCTTTTAGTTTTTTATATACAGTTGGAAAAGCTGATACATTATTGTCTTTTTTAAATTGTATTTTTATTTATAAGCTTTAAGAATAATAATTCACATTGGATGGTCTATCAAATAGGAGTACATTTTTTTCAATTTGAGGCCTCAAAACTGTCCCAGTAACTATATCTAATACATGAAGACATACTTTCAACCAGCCAATAAAATTTGCAACTTTTTTATCTTCATATAAAAGAAAGCTATCTGAACTTTCAAAATATATAAGACATTTCGCAATTTAAATATATCTATTGTGCATAAGAATCATGCTAAACTGAAAACCAGCAAACACTGGGACAGTTTTGGGAGCCACTGTATCTCTCCTCTACAAGCCATTAATGTAATATGTTCAAAAATCGAATAGCTAATATTAAAATATAGACGCACTCGATCATTATTGACTCAGCTAATCTTAACTTGAATGAAAAAAATCGAGCCCCAAGATTAAAATGCTAATTCTTTTCTGTCACAAAGTAGATTATATTGGGAGCTACTCCGCTGTTTTGTTTCATCCAAAAATATTGATCTTTCGTCGAGATAGCCAAAATAATAGCTCACATTATTACAGCTTAAAACCTATATTGACTGAGCCCCAAAATCGATTTGATGATGACAAAATGATCCAAAAATGGTTCAAAAACAAAATTGTTTAATAGCTCGTGAGCTGCAAAATAAGTCAAAATACCATTTAAATAGTTTTTGTACAGCTTAAAATTTTGCATTCGACTAAATAAAATTTGGAAAAATGCTTCAGATTAAATTTTGGGTAAAATTTAATTGAAATTTTAAAGGTTTCTTGAAATACAAGAGATATTATAAACATTATAAATTAATCTTTTTTTTTAAAATTAATCAGAAGTTGTAAATTAAGAAGCTAATCTTAATATTTGCTTTTATCCCTATGACTAAGTTGCCACAAAACTTAGTTATGCTTTTTTTAATTGATTTCTTTAAAGAAAAAAAATTATGAGATTTTTGAAGTACAAGAAAATATCTCACAACATCATAATCTGATTTAAAGAAACTATAAACGTGTCTTAAACTCCATTTTTATGAACACGTTTCAAATTTGAATTTTTTGTAAAATACGCAGCAAAATTACCTATCGATCTTTACATATTGATAGACTTTTTGCCTACATTTTTGGTAGAGAAACCAAAATTTTTATTACTTTTTTTTCAAATCAAAAATTTGAAACGAGAATATACTATTCTTTTCTAGGAGCCAAATTGAGGATATCTTTACTAAAAACGAATATTTTTTTAAAAAAAAAAACTGAAATAAACCTAATAATAGAGCTTACTGAGATCTACTATAGGAATAAAAAATAACTGCCACTTAATTTAACAAATATTCTGAGATCTGCTACAAAAAAAAAAGCTAAAAAAAGAAGAAAAGAATGCTTAGGAGTTTTTCATACTTATATACAGTATGTTATAAAGAGCTTTAAAACAAGAAAGTTTTGTTATTGAAAAGTGTTTGATCTATCAGAATTACAACATTCTAAAATTAGAAAGTCTTTGACAGATCTAGGATATTCCATTGTTCCGTAACTGGTTTCTGTCTATCAGGACCTAACAATGAAACATAGTTTATAGCAATATTATCACTGAAACATAGCTTATAGCGATATTATCACTGAAACATAGCATATTACATATTTACACATTCATCAATTAATAATCATCTATACTATTATTTCTAACGGATCCCTGTCCATTAGGTATTAGATCTCAACGCAAATATCCAATAACTATATAAACCCCTATTCAATCCATCTTAATAAACGGTACTTTTTACGTTGAGTTTATTTTATACAAGCCTCGATAAATCAGTGTTAGCATAACTTAATTTTTTGTAGAGATACGAGAGCTCAAACTTTTAATCTTTAGCAGCGAAATGCGTGTAAAAATCTGAAACAGTAGCACTGAAAAAGTTATACCAATTACCAATTGCAAAAATAGGATATTTTTGGATACTGATTTTAAGATTATTAAACTTAAGTATCTTAGGTACATTAGCGTATAATATATTGAGATTATTTAGTTGGAAAAAAAGTAAATTAGCACTATGATGAAAAGCGAGGCCCAGTTTTTAAAGGAAAAGCAGTGAATTTTTATCTGTTTTTGAGTTTTTTGTGAGAAATAAAATAAATTTATAAATAAATAGCTAGCATAATGTAGCTAACTTATATTTATTTAACAACAGCGTATAGGGTATATAAAAAATTCTTAGTATGAGTTTGATTATAGAAAAGAGAAAGCGTTCCTAACGCTGAAGATTGAAAACTATGAAAATGTATTGAAATATATAGCTTAAAAGTAGAGAAAGGGCCAAAGCATTTTCTTGAATATACAGTCAAACCTCGATATAAGGTCCCTCAATATAACGGAAGCCTCGATATAAAGGAGATTTTTGTATCATGGATTAAGGATGTGGTGTGGTTATCTAAGATGCCTTCATCCTTCATTCTTTTCTTAAAATTGAAGTTAATCTTTGTTTTAAATTTGATTTAATAAGGAGGTCCTCAATATAAGGGACTTTTTAAAAGAAGAAACCACGAATGCCCTTAAATTGAAGTTCGACTGTTCTGTTGTAGTACGATTAAGTTGCGTAGTAAATCTATATCGAAAATACAATTTAATAATGGTAGTATGTCAAAAGTGGATTTATTTAACTTTACATTGATTAATAACTTTTCTGTCAATATCTGAGATACTTTCATATGAGCGCATTGACGACCTTATGAGCCTATTGACCATTTCATTTGAGCACATCCATGTGCTCTGAGAGCATACAGACGGTCAGAATCTATATGTTAGAATACTTTTTACAACGTTGCCCTAAAGATTGCACCAGAAAACCTCTTCAAAGAACAAATTTACTACATATCAGGCACGAATTACGGGACCTGAATTATCAAACTCCATTTTATGCGGACTGTATCTTAAAATACCAAAAAAGTTACCACAAATTTATTTTTTAGTTGGTAACTCTTGCAGTTTTAGAATAATATCAAAGAGTAATATTTCAAAACAAATATATAAAGGAGAAAAATAAATTTAGCAAAAATTCCAATTAAGCTCATACATTATTTATAAAACTATTTCCATTAAAAGCATATAAAAACGCAACTTCAATGGACTGTAACTTGAGATAGCAACCGTTTAAGCACATAGTTTATAAGCCAAAAATGATTCTTTCATTTAGTTTTATTATATTTTATTATAAAATCAATTTCGAAAAAAACATCAATTTCTCCTTGTATACCCTCGTCCAAAATTTGACTTTTTTGAAGGAAGCTGATAACTCTATGAAAAATAGAGCTACGGTGGCAAATAATGCCTTAAATGATAGGTATTTTTTTGCGTTATTTGTCTGTAACATTAACTTTAAAACTCTATTGTAAAAGTATTTTTAGAATCACTAAAAACTGATTTTTATGTTTTTGCTTTTTCTACAAAAGTTTTGGTGATACACGTTTTCCATAAATATACCATTAGATGCAAAATTAAATTTTATGCTGAGGTTACTTTATAAAGTTAGCCAGGTTACTATACATGTTTGCTGTCAATTTTGCATTTTGAAAATTTAGGATCGTTTTTATCCAATTTTTTCATCATCAGGAAATTTTGGATTTAAACTGCCGCCACACCTGAGATGTATGAAGTTTCAAAGAAAATTCGCCGAACTTATTTTTTTGCAATGCAATGGTATGTAGGGGATGTTTAAATTAGAAAATATAGTACTGTAGTTGCAAATGGAACAACTCATTGTAAATTGAAGCAGGGTAATAAAATAGTAAGTTTTGTTCAATTCAGATACTTTAATTGAATTTACAAAAGTTTTTTTGTATATTTATGAGGAATAAGGGATTACATTATTTATTAAGTTCAATGAGAACAAATTCTTTGAACATCTTGTTATTTGTGGTTTTTATCATTTTAGTCATACAATATGTTGCATGGCAACGGCGAATTTCATTAAATTCATACAATAACATTTTTTACCTCTTTCAAATATTAGACTAAATACAAAAATATACTACAATCCAAAAGAAAATTAACATTTTTTCAAATTATTAATGTGTATATGTATTATAATGAAACATACTTTACCACGCCTTTTTATAAACGGGATTGCTTCCATATGTATAACAGCGGCAAACACTTTACAACAATTACATGTTACGCGAATTAACTTTAATAATTAGAATATATTAATAGATAAAATTGCATTGAAAACAAAGACGGTAATAGTAATGTTATAATTGTAATTAACAAATCATATTCATTCTGTAAGTACAATATGTGAAAGGGACAAAAAAAGGAACAACGGTGTAAGGTAAGCTTTAATTGAGTGAGATGTCTGCTACGTGTATAATTAACCATTAAAGACGAGCCGAGCTTTAGACGAGCTTGGTCAAAACTCGTGAGACGAGTCGAGCCTTGTGCTACACGAGCTCGAGCCGAGTTTTCAAAAAAGCTCGTTTGAGGAAGACGAGCTCTTGAATACTTTTCAAAAAGCTCGTACGAAAGATACGAGCTTTGTATTATTTGCATTTTATGACAATTAGTAAATGATATAATATTACTAAACATTATAAGTTTGCCTTACTTTAGTCATTTATCGCTTGACAGACAAAATAAAGCACTTCTGCCACATTTGAGTTTTTGAAAAGAAGTCAAAAGCTCGTTTAATTTTAACGAACCTCGAAAAAAGCTCGGTGAATTATTCTTAAAGTTTATAAATAAAAATACAATTTAAAAAAGACAATAATGTATCAGCTTTTCCAACTGTATATAAAAAACTAAAAGAAGTCTGAAGTTTATTAAGATATAAAAGTATGGGTCTTTTATATCAGTTCATTATTTACTACTGAGAATATAACTATAGAACCAATAGATCAATATGATAAGTATTTATCCATATTGATTTAACAAATCAGGAAAACAATATATTGAGTGCTTTTCCTAGTTGACATGTTTCAAGTTTAGTATTTGTCTTGTTCTTGTTTAATTTGTTGATGGAAGGTCCGTGCCTGGAGATCTAACTATATTAATAGCGCCGCCTATTAATATTGAGTTTGACATGAGTTAATTGTGCTACTGAGCCGCATGGAAAATTAGAATAGCCGTAGTTGATACTTCTTTCTGAAGTATTGGTTATACTATGGATTTGCCCAAGCCACAATCATAGTATCTTGACTATCAGGTTAGGATGTAGATTTGTAGAAGGTGACATGGAATACAACACTCGGTAGCGTAAAACAGGTTCGGCTCGTTTTATATGCCTATGTATAATAGACAATTTATTTTTTTTGGCTTGGTGATATGAAGTTGTATTTAGATATACAGTCAAACCTCGATATAAGGTCCCTCACTATAACGGAAACCTCGATATAAAGTAGGTTTTTGTATCATAGATTAAGGATGTGGTGTGATTATCTAAGATGCCTTCATCCTTCATTCTTTTCTTAAAATTGAAGTTGCTCTGTGTTTTAAATTTGATTTAAGGGAGGTCCTCAATATAAAGGGCTTTTTAAAAGAAACCACGAGTGCCCTTAATATAAACTGAGGTTCGACTGTATTTGGTATTTATAGTATTTATTAAATGTTATCATTACAGCAAATTACTAATATAAAGAGTAGTTTATTCACACAACACTTAAGTTATTAAACATGTGGAATTGATTGATGGCTCTTAAATGTTTTGTTTAATATTAGTTGTTCCATTTGACATAATCTAATGTTCGGTTTTCGTCTAAAATTCACTCAATAAATTTGATGCGGTAAAAGACTAGTAGTATTTCACTGTAGTTGGTAGTTGGTATGCATATTCCAAGCACTGTACTATATAAAGCATCTAACTTGTTACAACGGAATATTCGTTATACTGGGCACATTTTTTTTGCCCCCAACCAGTCCGTTATAACGAGTTTCGACTATAATTCAGTTACATTTCTAGATCGAGGATGCTAGAAGCTTTTCAGACCATATTAGAGATTCATAAACTGCCCTATTAAAAATTCTATTTTTAGCGAAATATTTGTCGATCAAACATTTGAATTTCAGGCATTTAGGGCCTAAACTCAGGGGTTTAAAGGGTTTATTACAGCACAAAACTTACAATACTTAAAATTACTTGTAACAAACGAAAACTGCAGCATTTCAAGTATAATGAAATATTTTTTTATTTCGAGATTATTGATATGAAATGTCTAGCGCTCCAAAATTGAAATTTGCTGGCGAACGATTTTACTCACTCGGTCTCTAGTCCGTTTTCCGCAAAAATGATATACCTTTATGTTTTAAATAGTCCAGTTTCGTTATTTGTTGGGCTGAAAGTCTATATGTTATCAAAAAAATAAATAAATATTATAATACATTCTTTACATAAGGATATCGTTGAGAACCATAGAACCATATATGTCAAATAAAAAACACATTTAAGGCATTACATTTTAAGGTTAGCTTTGAAGTGAATAAATAGAAAAAGTTTATCATGTTTTTTGTTAGATAGAGACGAGTTTCTTTTCCAGTTTTTGAGTTAATGTTTATAAGACATTACAGAAAAAGCTGACTAAATTAGTATAATCAAAGGTAAGGCAATCATTGATCCGAGCATTCTACTCCAGCAATCTAGTCACGATTTGCAATTTTTACTCGAGTTTGCATGAAGGTTTTCTTCTTTTGTCATTTCCTCAAATTATTGATATACATATGTCAACCACAAGATTAGAATATCGTGATCCAAAGGTACCCAAAGCAGTATGTGTTTACACAATAGCACAGGAGTCACGCTATCTGATTGTTGAAAATGTACCAAATTTGGGCGTGAGCAATGAATTGCTGGAACGATTTGGACAGTTTGGACACATTGAAGAGCATCGTATATTAGACGAACATGCTTCAAGTTCAGAATATACCGATGTTTATTGGATAAAATACGATACAATCAAATCATCTCGAATAGCCAAACGCAAATTAGATGATAAACCATTTTTTACGAATTTATTACGTGTGAGTTATGCACCTGAATACGAAACGTTTGATGATACAAGAATGAAGTTTCAAGATCGACTTGAATCAATACATTTTAAATTGTCATCTACAACTCATGCGTATATAAAAAAGAGAAGATCATCATCGAATTACAAACAAGAAACAGTTTACATTGGACCTATTCAACGACGACCAGAAGAGAAGAAACCCACCAATCATACCCCAATTATTAATAAAAAGAGAAGAAGGATTTAACTACAAGGTTCCAGAATGAAAAAAAAAAAAGCCACTTTTCTTCTGATATTTGATTAAAACGCAGAAAAAATTGTTTGTGTCCTAGGCCAAAATCAATATAAATTTGAGGGTCTTTTTGTTTTTGAACCACCTTGCCATGTTTTTATAGGAAAAAAACTCCTTTTTCATTAAAAACTATAATTTTTTTTTTCTTTTTTTTTTTTATATTTCGCCTCTTTCTTCACAAATTTTTTTTTTTTTTTACTATATTTCAATTTTTTGCTGAGCCCTGGCTCATTGAAAATAGATTTAAATATTTACATATATTCAACAATGGTATTTAGCAATAATAATAACACATCAGTAACTGCAGCAAGATGGAAGGAAGATGATAGCAGTAAATGGACCGAAGTTGTTTCTAAAAAGAAGCAATATCAACAGCAACAACAGCAACAGCAACAACAACAAATCGAGGGTCGTGGTGGTGCTGATGATCCATTTGCTGGTATGAAATCCTGTGTAGATTATGAACAAGAAATTGAAAGATTGAAGCAATTAGTACCCAAAGTATCTATTGATAGTCAACATAAAAAAAGACCATCACTAGAAAAGAAATTTAATACCAATAATACAACAACAATCATTACATCTAATACAACAACAACAACATCTAATCATACCAACAATAACTATAATTTCTACAACAATGAATTTATTAATACCAACAACACGACTTCTACCATTACTTCCCCTACTACCACTACTCCTACCACTTCAACTATTTCTCGTTCTAATTCACCAGATACAACTCATTCTTCCGATTCAGATGTTTCTTCCCTTCTTTCTGATCAAATTGTCACTGAGGAAGAGAAATTACGTTTCTTGGCATTCGTCCGCAGTTGGACAGGTGACTGGCGTAAGGGCGCCATGATGGATGATTTGACTTCCTCATCTAATTCATTATGGGCAGATCAATCGCCATGGAGTCGTCGCCATAATGTACAATCGCAGCAATATTATTCATATCAACAGCCTACTACAATGCTAAATAAGCATGGCCAACAACCTATTGGTATGGGTAGAAAAAATCATCATCAATCATTTGGTTATGCATTGTAAACCTTTTCCCTCTTTCTCCTTCTATCTCGCTCTTTTTCTTTGAACATAATATCAGTATATCCTCTTTTTTTTTTATTGCAAATACACTTAAACAACAATCCTCCTCCTCCATCCTGCACTTTTTTTTTTCTTATTTTATTTAAGCAAAGAAAAAAAAAAACTCATTTTATATACACAAAACTACCATTTTTCTTTATTTTTCTTTTTTCTTCTATAGCAAACTTCTTTATTATTTCTTTTGTAACTGCCTTACACACACACACACACACACACACACACACACACACACACACACAACATACAACATATCAAGTATTTTTATTATTATATTATTATTATATTCTTTTAAAAAAAAATTAAATAAAACATTATTCCATTAATTCATCTGTATAATTTGCTGGAAAGAAACCTCTTCGATCTCCAATCTCTCCTTCCCACCAACTTTGTCTATCATCCAATCTTTTTGTTACAATAATATGATCGCCTGCTTGAAAGGATAAATCAGTTGGTTGATCACCTGTATAATCGTATTTTGCTACAACTACAGTTAAACTGTTGGTTCGAGGTTCATCCATGATTGGTTTTTTAACATCAGTTGAAGATTGCGGAGGTCCTGATAATGCCATTGTAGTACCAGGTGCTGTGGTAGCATTCATGGGTGGTGATGTGGAAGATGAGGAAGGCCCGGTAAAATGATTATTATTATTATTATTATTATTATTACTAGTAGGTCCTGTAGCAGAAAAGCTGTTTGAAGGTCCAGTACTGAAATTATTGTTATCGCTACTTCCAGGTCCAAAGCCTTGAGCGTTGCCTGTATTATGTATATTTACAGCTGCTTGATTAATATTCTGTCTACTAAATTGATTTTGATCAACATTGTTATAATTGGATTTTCCATCGTTGTTGACGATAGGCCGTTTACTATCATTGATGGGAGGTGGAATGACGGAATTGTTTTGTTGTTGTTGAGGAGATGTATAGGGAGAGTTTGGATTGCCATTGTTCATCGATGATGATGTCGGAGGATGAGGAGGTGCTTTAGATGAATCATAAGCTTGATAAGGAGGAGGAGGGTCCTCGTATTGTTCATTAGTGTTGGGTCTTTGATTATTTGATGTGCGAGATGGGCCCTGTTGTTGTAATGGTGGTAATGGTCGTTGGAAATTAGATTGGGGAGAAGACATTGAAGATGCTGTAGGAGACAATGGTTGACCTTTTGCATTTTTAGGTGCAAACGGTAATCCAGGTCGAGGACCTGCTCCCATTGCAGTCAGCATGTCGTATAATTTAGCAGCATCTTGAGTTGGCGGAACAACACCTGTTAGAATTTCTCGAGCTGTAATGGGTCTTCCATAATATGCTTGATTTGTATTCACTCTCTCTGAAATTTTGGAGCCCTCAAATGAATATCCAATGTATAATCCTTTAGATGCACTATAAGCATAAGTAGCGGCAATATAGTTAGTATTAGAAGCGGAGGCAGATACATCGGCCGCTCTTCCATACGGACCAGCGGCTAATGATGCACCAACACCCAATTGTAATTGTCCGCCGCCATCAAAAAATGCTTTCACAGCAGCTCTATAATTCATCACAATGATGGAATCAATTACTTCTCCTCCTGCTTGATGACCAAAACCCTGATTATTTATGTTTTAGTTCATTTATTTTTTTGCCAAGTATTGTCACACTATAAACTTACTACTGAAGACATGGAAACACCAGATGGGGCTGACCAACCTAAAAAAAAAAAAGATATATTTTAGGCAAAGAAACAAAAAAAAAAGCATTTATGCAGAAACACTTTACTGCCATCAGGAAGTCTATAAATATGCAAAACGGTTAAAAATTTTTTATAGAAAAATTCTTTAAAGATGAAATGTACGATTTTACCTTGCAATAATAATGCCTGTTCCACTTTTTGCAGACAACATAAAACCGATTCTATAAAGTCTAATAAAGACAATACCATGAGCATCCCGGAGAACGCTTGGGGGAATCAACATTTTCACATCTCGGCCTTTGCTTGGATCTAAATTTATACAATTAATTGTTAGTGATTCAAACAAGGAGAATTTAATACTATTTTTTTTCTTACCTGTAAATAATTGAAGGATTTGTACAGCACGTTGAGTATCACCTAATCAAGTAGCCCTTGGAGTTTTAATAAACATGTCATATATTTAGTGTTCATATTACCTTGTAATTCTTTTGGACTTCTTTTAGACATTTTGGTTTGAACAGAGAAGAAAAAAAAGAGAAAAAAGAAGGAAATATACAAAGAAGCATTTTAAAACGTCATAAATAATGCTGGGTAACATTTGGTTTCTATTTTGTTAGAAGCTTGGCGAATTTTGCTGGGCCGAGAAAGAACCAAAACTTGTTAATTGGAACCCAACTATACAATGTTTAGACACATTCACCACGGGTACCTTATTTATTTAATTTTAGTGTTATATTATCCTTGTTGTCCCTTTTTTCTTCTTTCTTCTTCTCTTTTTTTTTTATATATCGTATATAATATATATATATATCCCCTTTTGATCTTTTATAATTATTATCTCTCCTATAACCTCTTTTCTTTCTCTTTCTTCTTCTTTTTCCTCTTTTCTCAAGTAGACGCATAATATAAAATGTCCAAAAATCAACATAAAGAGAAGTCCTCATTTTGGAAGAAATTGGGTTTAGGAAAGAGCAAGAGCTCAGTTACCTCTTTAAAGTCAGAGATCCAGAGACAAGGTATAAATGAGTCTATTGTGATTGTTTGTAAATAAATATATGCTGAAATCGATTATTTATAAATGCTTAGATGATGCAACGTCAATCAAAAGTAAAAGAGCTAGGTAAGTTCCACTCAAATGCACATTTGTAAATTATGAAACTTAAATATGTTATTTAGTACCATATATTCGTTACCACCTCAGAATCAACAATCACCACCGCCTACCCCTAAGTCGATGCCAATGCCACCACTAAATCATCAAATAGATAACAAAAAGACAATGCTATTACAAAAAGCAAAAAAAATACCAACATCTACACATTCAGATCTGAAAGTGGTTGACACTTCTAATGAACCCATTCCTACTCCGACTGCAGATCTGCACAAAGAACAGCAAGATGAATCCCTGAATGGTATTGTATTATGTTATATATATATATATATATATACACATTCTATTGTATTTTTCTTAGTGTGTATTTAATTAAACATATATACAATGAATTTTTATAGCTGCAACAACAAAAGAATTTGAACAAAAAGATATGACAACAACCATGAATTCAACCGAACAACCGAATGTTACACCTAAACAATATGAAGAATCAGATGACAATAATCCAGAAGAACAAGCAACAAATAAAAGCATTTCATCTTTTGTTGTTTTAGACAAAACAAGCTCAAATGATGAGTTGCTAGCTGTTATCGCCACTTTAAAGCAAGAATTGGAGCAAGAAAAAGCAACAGTTCTTGCATTACAAAAGCAAAAAGAAGGTTTGAAGTTATTTTATTGAGAAATGCAACCCTTTTTTTTTTTTATTAATCAAATTCAATTCTAGCCGTAACAAAAGATTTAGATTATTTTGAATTAACCGTTGATGAATTATTTACCGAAAAAACAGATTTGTTGCAACAATTAGAAGATGAAAAAGTAAAAATGATAATAAGTGTACATATATTAAATGCATAACTCACCATGTTTATTTATCCTCAGATAAAAAGTCAACATCATTTAGATGATTTAAACTTGTTATTGGAGAAGATGAAATCAACTGCGGACAACGCAAGAGGTCAATCTTTTGCAGTTGATCAAACAAAGTTAGAATTCGAAGTAAACCATCAAAAAACGCAATGATATTTTTGTGTATACTAACCTCTAAATCCTTTTTAAAACAGACATATCAAGCTCAAACTGAGCAAGAAAAAAATGCTTTAATGTCAGAAATTGATGAGAAGGAAAAATCCATTCGAGAATTAAAGGTATTGTTACATTGTTTATCATATAAAAAATTGCACACAACTAAAATAAAGAATTACTAGTTCAAATTGAATAAATCACAAGAACAATCAGAAACATTGAAAGAGACTATAGACCAACTTGTAAAAGCCCATGCTGCTGAAATGAGTCGTACAACAGCTCAGCTTCAACAACAACAACAACAACAACAACAACAACAACAACAGCAGCAACAACAACAGGACGAAGAAAGCCAAAAGTATGTATATTTAGAAAAAAAAAGGTCATTTATTTATCAATGTCTAATATTTATGTAATACAACTTGTAGTAATTCTCGGTCATTACATATTCCTAATGGTTCCCCACGTATTGAAACTGATTCTCAACAAGAAGAACAAGCTATGTATGATAATCAAAGTATATATAGTAGCACACCGCAATCGATGTCTAGAATGGATTCGTCTGATCGCTATCGTACACCAAAAGAATCTATTGAATATATTGATAGTATTGATCTTGATGATCAGCTGATGAAACTTACCAAAGAAAAAGAAAAGGTGAGATAAAAAGGGACATAAAGAAACAATAAAAGGAGAAGTATCATATACTCATTCCATAAAATTACAGCTTCAATCTCATTATTCTAAAATCCCATTGACTGGTGGTGGACCTCAATCTCGTCGCCGTAAAGAAGAATTAGAGGCCATGTTGGATCATGTAGATTCTCAACTCAGTAAAGTAAAACAAAAGATTAAAAGGTCATAAATATCATACAATTCTATATTTATAACAAAATTGTTATGTATATTTTTAATATTAAAAATTTCTATTATTATTTCATAACATCTCTCTCCCCATTCCTCTCTTTGTCTGCCCTCCCCCCCCCCCTCGCACTCCTTGCTTGCTTTGCTACTATTGTTGTTATTTGCTCCTCGGTCGTTCCTTTTTTTCTGGTTACTCATATTTTTATTCAAGAAAAAAAAATACTACATCTATATACATATGATTTATATATTATACCTTTTCTATCACTTATTATTAAACATCGATTTAATCAATTTATTCATTAAATATTTATATATGCGTAATTGTCTATTTGAGAGCATATATACAATATATATAGGATGTGATTGTGTTACTGACAATGATTTACCATGTACTCACCATCACAAATAAAAAACTAGCATGCACAATTTGCATGCGGGCGCGCACATCCCTCCCATAACACTGGATTTGCAGTACAATGACGCCCATGATATACAATTGGGAGTACAGTATTAAGATAAGGGATTTGCTTTGATGGTGTATTTCAATATGCTTAAATCTAACAAAATCAACTATAAAGCATTGCGATTAAAATATCATTCTGAGATGAAACAGATTGTATATATATATATATATATATATATATATTAATATTCTTTACTAAGTATTTGCAATCATGCAATGTGTATATTCGATCCGGATTTAATGCTAGGAAACCAGCATTTTTATAGACTCTAAAACAATAACTGCAAGTGCTAAAAATAAAGTTTCCTTCTTGCTGTTCTGATAGCCGCCAGGGACCGTTTTTGCACATTTAGGTACAAAGCAACCATCCAATTTAATTAGAATGTCTACAAATATGTAGACAAAGTCATCAAGCTTCCAAAAAAATATAATTTTTAGTATTTTTATATATCTTTCACATGAAAAATACAGTTTAATTTGAATTAAACACAATGCAATTTTTCTTTTATTCATTGAAAATTCTATTATTTAAAACATATTGTGATGCTACAAATTCTTATCCCTCCTATAAAAACCTTTTTGAAAAAGATGTATTAAATTTCCCAAGAAAAGGCTGCAAATTTTATAAATGTTAAAATTTTTCAAACTGGTTGCTATTAAACACCTTATCTGGGCTCTTTCAAGCCCATATCAAACTTTAAAGGGTGCTATCTGGTACTCTATACCTAATTTATTTAGTAATTGTTAAATTTATGCAATTTTTGAAGTCAATTTAGTGCGTTACTTCCCAAAATCACGCAAAAACCAGCATTTTTAAAAGGTTATAAAATGGTGATTTTTGCAGGTTTTGGAGGCGCGGAAGTATCCAAAACCATTCCTAACGATTTATACTCTTATCCCAATGCATTATCTCAAATTTTTTTGGACATGAAAAATTGAGCCATTTTCTCTAAATTTCCTTGTGTATACACGTCAAATTTGAACGAAATCGCCATTTCGGCTTTTTCGACCCGAAAATGAAGAAATTTTATAAGATGTTTCTAAGTAAAAACGGATCAGAATTTTCCCAATTTCAACATACAATTACTTATTACGTCATTTTTTAATCCCAAATTTGAGCTTTTTGGGTTTTTCGCGTTTTAACAAAACTGAAAGTTGCGAAAAAAAATTAGTTACAATAATGCTTGAAAATACTACCATTCGATGCGCAATTATAATCTCATTAGATATATGTTAATATGCTGAGCTTACTTTATAGAACATATATCGAGAAATTCAGATAAAACAGATGCGAAAATCCAAAAGTTCTAAATTTGAACAGAAAAAAATTCAAAAACGAAAGCGGGCTTTTAATCGAAAAAAGCAGTAGCTGCAGAGCAAAATTAGATATTGCACTAATACAATAAAAATAGCCTTGAAAAAAGGTACACTTGATAGGAAGTACCTTTGTTAGACTGTGTATAAGAAATTGACCCTTCAGAGTGTAATGATTCACATTAAATGACAACATATAAATTGCATGAATTAGTTTCAGTTGGAAAAGATACATATAAATACTTGGACGTCAAAACAGATATAGAACTTTAGTGAAAATATCTGTTTTAAAAACACCCCATTCACATTCTCATATTATGTTATATTTTACCTCAATAAATCATAATAAATCACAATCACAATTATTATAAATACTTATTTGTTCTCATATTATTTACATTTACTATATAGTAAGTATAGGTCACATAATAATTGGAACAATTAGAGTAACACCAAGCACTACCTCTTAGTACATCCTTCTTACCAATCATTACTCCATTGGATCCAAGATAATTGTACTTATACAAAGCCGCTCATTCAGTAATCGTCAGTGTAAGTTGCATTACACGGGGGGGTTGTGCTTTAAATTTTCGAAAACTACTATATTAATTAGCTCAGTTTATGACCAGTTTGCTAGATCTGCTTGTTAATGATAAATTAATAAGTTATAATAATAAATCGCAGGTAGATGATATAAAACGGAAGAGATATTATAACTGCTAGAGTAGCAAAACGGAGTGTCTCCTAACACAGTATTTACACTAAAATCTGGAATGAATGAGAATAAAGTTAGGATGTAGCGAGGAAAAGGCTTTGATATAATGAGGATATGGTTTGGATGGGATAAGAATTGAGGTTTAGATATAATGAGGATGGGATGAAGTGAAAATGAGTTTTAAAAGTGATGGAATGAAATTGTGGGCTAGATTAAATTTATTGAATTATTTAAAGAATTATTTAGGGCTAGCTTGTAGTATTTTTAACCCTTTCAATGTGTATTGCACTCTTTATATAATATTACATTGTAACTTTCCAATTTTGATTAAATTGAGCTTATGCTCAATTCAAAAAAAAAAAAAAAACTGCTTATATTAAACAGCTAGAATCTAAAAACAACACTTTATTCGTACAAAAGTTATTTATAATTTGTACGAATTTGCATTCTCGCTTTGTCGAGATTTCATTTTTACTCTGTCTCAATAAACAACTACAATCGTCCAAATATTTTCCTGAAATGTCTGAATTTCAAGCGAAAATACTGAGTTATTTTTGGCCTTTTGCATTTTCTCAATTAACCCAATTGGGGGGGGGGTTTCTATCCTTTAGCACTTTTTGATCTGACTAGGGCAAAAAAAAAAGCATATCAAAGATGCTACGTGCCCACTGGTCATTTTTTATTGAGTTTATTATAAACAAAAATTATATGTTAAACCGTATTATTTTGGCAACAAAACATGAATTTAAAACATTATTTCTCAATAAAGCTAGTAATAAAAACCTTTTTTGTGTATTTGAATCAATACAGATCTGTCTGGCGATACACATAGTTAATTTTCTAATCAATTTAATTATTTAATTGAGATATATCAACAGAATTCGTTATTTTGATAGTGTATCTATTCTGGCTAAATCAGTGCTAAACATGACAAACTAGAAGTTAATCAATATCCTGGATTAGCTACCGTATTGGAATATCTATATACTGGATTAGTATTAAAAAAGCTTAGATACAATTGTACATTTTTACACATCTAAACCATATATTGAGAGTTTATAGTTTAAGAATATGTAGCGGGCTTGTGTCAAAAATCAATCTTGAATAATTATGCCACTGAAACGAGTACAAATTGCCTACAATTAGACTACTTTCAATTTAGGTTGATCGCAAATCACATGACAAATTTTCAAATTTCTCTTCAATTGACCAATATTTGACACTTTTCTTGGCTTTTTTTTTTTTTTTTTTTTTTTTTTTTACCAATTTCAATGAAATTTGATAGCAAATGATGATGATATCTGCATAATTGATCTGTCAAGCAGTTATCCTGATGAATATGGATGGTATATCGGGAACAAAATAAAGTGACTATTATAAAAATATAATTTTTTATCAAAGAGTGGCTTGGCTAAATAATCAAAAACAAACTCCAATTCTGTAAAATTTTTGCTCCCTCTCTTTATTTCATACAACTTCAACTATGAGTACCTTCGAAAAGGTAAAAAAAAAAAAAAGTTAAAATTTAAAAATCTATACATGTTTATTAACATGTATAACTTGGGAAATAGACATTGGTCATTGATTCTAAGGGTCATTTGCTTGGTCGTCTTGCTTCCATCATCGCTAAGCAAGCCCTTAACGGTCAAAAGGTTGTTGTCGTCAGATGTGAAGCCTTGAACGTTTCTGGTGAATTCTTCCGTAACAAGTGTATGTAATCTTGATTTTTTAAAATTTTTAACGAATTTAAACACGCAAAAGCACACAATGGATATCGTAAGAGATACACGAACTTTTTTTTTTTTTTTTTTCATTATTGTTCATTCATTGCCTGGGCTCGAGACATTCAAGGATAAAAAGTCAACAACGAAAATGTTTCTTTTTTATTTTGCTGGCGGATGACATGGAATTAGAATGTGCTTTTGTGTGTTTATTTTATTCGATTCCTTTTTGGCTTTGTGTATGAATTGGAAATACTAACCCTATATTTTTTTCTCTCTCTATAGTGAAGTACCACGCTTACCTTAACAAGCGTTGTCTCGTCAACCCCACTCGTGGTCCTTTCCATTTCCGTGCTCCTTCTCGTATCTTGTATAAGGCCATCCGTGGTATGATCCCTCACAAGACTGCTCGTGGTGCCGCTGCTTTGGACCGTGTTAAGCTCTTCGAAGGTGTCCCTGCTCCTTATGACCGTATGAAGCGCATGGTTATCCCCTCTGCTCTCCGTGTTCTCCGTCTTAAGCCCGGACGTAAGTACACCACCATTGGTCGTATCTCTCACGAAGTCGGTTGGAAGTACCAAGATGTTGTTGCCAAGCTCGAAGAGAAGCGTAAGGCCAAGTCTTCTGCTTACTACCAACGTAAGACCGCTCTTGCTGCCATCCAAAAGAAGGCTGTTGAGTCTAAGGCTGATGCCATCAAGGATGTTAACGCTTCCATTGCCGCTCTCGGTTACTAAATTACTTTTTCCAACTTTTTTTTCTATATGAAAAAATGAGAAAATAAAATTTTGATTTTACATTAATTTAAGGGAGAGAAAGGTTTTATTTTGTTATTTGTGTAAAAATGATAGACAATGACCTAAAATGTCATATATCCATTGAAATATATTTTTATGTCCATGAATCTGATTTCTGGGTATATCTGTAATTTTATAATCTTCAAATGTTTGTGCTTGTTTTGGCAAATATTTTAGAATGCTTTGTAATAAATTGATATCAACATCAGGGCTCATTCTCCAAATCAACTCGGGATCTGTTGCTTTATTGTTATCCATAGCAATGGTTACTGTGTCATTATTACATCCATCGTCATCTTGATATACTAATTGCATTCCTAGAACACCTCGAAGTAATCTTACATAGGATTCCATAGCTTCTTCATTATTTTGTGTCAATATATATTCACTCATTTTCCATTCAACTACATTGTGTTTATGCTGTATTTGATACTGAAGTAAACCTGCTAATCTACGTAAAAATGGCACAGATCCCAAATCGGCTTCATGAATGCTAGTAAATTCTTTAACAAGAGCTATTTTTTGATCGTTGTTCAGGTCTAACGGAGAAGTACTAATATTTTGTAATGTTTCTTGCAAATGTTGCTTCAGTTCCAATTGACGTTTAACATGCCATTCTGAACGTGCCTTTCTTTTTTCACTCATGAAAATGCTCATTATCTCGGATGCCAAGGTGAATGTATCATTTTCAAACTGATGACAGCCTAATTGTTGAAGATTGTATTGATAGTCTGGACTAGACGTTTTCCAAGAAAAGTTGCTATCTGGCAAAGTTGTTTTACAGCCATCAAAGAATAGTATAAAATCATTGGCAAGTTTATTATCATTAAAAGCATTGACGCATAGATTATGCCAGAATTCTTGCACAGTAGGTGTTATTGAAGCCATTGAGTAGTTTAATTGAAAAAGAAGAAAGCAGGACTTTTTAGATACTGCACGCGCATTTTCAATTTATTCAAGGAAATACAAACAGCAACACAAACAATGGATCACATGAAATTCAACATGAATTTGTAGACACAAAGAGCACTTTCTTTTTGTCTTGGTGTACAAAAAAATGTGGCATTTCTGGGATGCTTGAAATTATAATCTTTTTTGTATTGTTTGTAGGAAATTACACTAAACTCAAGAATATTATAATGTTTTTTTCCGCTTTTTCAATATTTCATATGATTGGGATTTCAGTTGAATTAAGCAATGTAAACACTTAATAACAATAGATATTACTAGCTACTGAAAGAAAAATGAAGCCGTGTAGAGCAGTTTTACTACTACTGCTTCTGATTTTTAACAAAAGTTTGAAAAATTCAGGAACGCCGCCTTGAGCAATATCGTTGAGCAAATTTATTTTTTCTAATTCAAACACGATAAAAAAATATTTTTATATTCCTTACGACCATATCTATTATAGTAGCTATTGTATTTCGTTTTTTCTTTTTGTTAAATGAGCATGAAAACCCTTTAAAACTCGATATTTTTGATATTTTGACCAATTTGTCGTAATTTTTAACGTCAGGCTATAGATTTTCCGTCAAAATATCTGATGTTATTGTCATACAATCTGCCGTTAAGGTTACAACATATCTTGATTTACATATATGGCTGATATACATATTGACATTTGATTAATATGCTGCAATATCTTGACAGTTGACTGCTAGAGTACTCAATTTTTAACGACATTTTAATACAATTTGAACTTAATATAAGCTTTTCTTTGATGAAAACCTGGTGTAAACTCAATGTTTTACCAATGGTGGCTTATTGTATTTTTGAATACTAATTGGTTTCGATTAATGTTAATTAGAAATTATGATTCTTTGCTTCGTGGCTTATACACAAGTTGTCACACAGCCGAGTGAAAAAAAAAAAAAAAAAAAAAAAAGCTTGAAATTCACTGTCAAATTTGAATAATATTCTTCTTTTTTACAACAAAAAGTCTTTCGAAAAATAATTCATAATATGACCAAGTATATTGTTGTCTCTGGTGGTGTCATTTCTGGTATTGGTAAGGGTGTTATTGCTTCCAGTACTGGTACTCTTTTGAAGAGTTTGGGCCTTCGTGTGACAGCCATCAAGATTGATCCCTATCTTAACATTGATGCTGGTTTAATGAGTCCTTTGGACCACGGTAAGCTTTTTTCTTGTTTTGCATTATTATATATGTATCCAAGATACTGATTTCTATGATTTATAGGTGAGGTTTTCGTTTTAAACGATGGTGGTGAGGTTGATTTGGATTTAGGTAATTACGAACGTTTCCTCGATGTTGAATTAAGTCGTATCAACAACATTACAACTGGTAAAATCTACAGCGAAGTTATTGAAAAGGAGCGTAAGGGTGATTATCTCGGTAAGACTGTCCAAGTTGTTCCCCATGTTACTGATGCCATTCAAAGTTGGGTTGAGCGTGTTGCTGATTTACCTGTTGATGATTCTGGTGAGAAGCCTGATGTTTGTATTATTGAATTGGGTGGTACTGTTGGTGATATTGAATCTGCTCCTTTTGTTGAAGCTATGCGTCAATTCCAATTCCGTGTTGGCCATGATAACTTTTGCTTAATTCATGTTTCTCTTGTTCCTGTTGTTGGCTCCGTTGGTGAACAAAAAACTAAGCCTACTCAAATGAGTGTTCGTGATCTTCGTGGTGCCGGTCTTACTCCTGATCTCATTGCTTGTCGTTCATCCAAGATTCTCGATCCCAGTGTTGCTTCAAAGATTTCTATGTTCTGTCATGTTGCTCCTGAACAAGTTTTGGCTGTTCATGATGTCTCTTCTGTCTATCATGTTCCTATCTTGATGCGTGAACATGGTGTTATTGATTTTTTCCGTCGCCGTCTTAACCTCGATGCTCTTAAAATCAACGATGAAAGCCGTTTGGCTGGTGAGGAATTATGGACCAAATGGACTACTTTGGCCGGTAGTTATGAACATATTCATGAAAATGTTACTATTGCTCTTGTTGGCAAGTATACCAATCTTCACGATTCCTACATTTCCGTTTACAAGGCTCTTGAACATGCTGCTCTTGCTTGTCAACGCAAACTTGAAATTAAGTGGATTGAAGCCACTGATTTAGAGTCTGAAACTCTCAAGACTGATCCTATCAAGTTCCACGAAGCATGGCAAGACTTGTGTGCGTCTAATGGTGTATTAGTACCCGGTGGTTTTGGTGGTCGTGGTATTGAAGGCATGATTATGGCTGCTAAATGGGCTCGTGAAAACAAAATCCCTTATTTGGGTATTTGTC
Organism: Mucor plumbeus; assembly: GCA_016758945.1. NCBI lineage: Eukaryota > Fungi > Mucoromycota > Mucoromycetes > Mucorales > Mucoraceae > Mucor > Mucor plumbeus. Next base: position 98,647 of record JAEPRC010000013.1, read on the forward strand.
TTGGTATGCAAATTGCTGTTATTGAGTTTGCTCGTAATGTTTGTGGTATGGCTGATGCTGATTCCGCTGAAATGAACCCTGATACTCCTTCTCCTGTTGTTGTTTACATGCCTGAAATTTCTAAAACTCATATGGGTGGTACCATGCGTCTTGGTCTTCGTGCTACAGTCTTCCAAGATGGTACCGAAGAATCTCGTGTTCGTAAGTTATATGGTGGTAAACCTTCAGTTGATGAACGTCATCGTCATCGTTATGAAGTTAACCCTGAACATGTTGAAAAGTTTGAAGCCAAGGGTCTCAAATTTGTTGGTAAGGATGAAACTGGTCAACGTATGGAAATTGTCGAAATGGAAGAACATCCTTATTTCGTTGGTTGTCAATACCATCCTGAATACCTTACTCGTCCTTTGAACCCTTGTCCTCTTTTCAAGGGTCTCATCTTGGCTGCTGTTGGTGAGCTTGATGCTTCCTTGTAAATAAGTTCCTTTTTCCTTTCCTTTCCATTTTTCCTTAGAGATAACCACCGTAATTCAACCCAAAAAGTTCAAAAAAATTTCATGTATTAGATCCTTTCTTTAGATATTTCCCCCTTTAACACTTCGTATTTTTTATCATTTTCATATAAAAAATCACATTATTTTTTATTCATTTAATAAAAATAAATTATATATATATATTCTACAATTAATCTTGATCGTTTGGTATAATTGATGGAGTAACAAAATTCAATGCTAATTCAATATTTTCTTGATTAATTTCGAATAATTGCTTTTTTAGTGATAAAAGACCTGCTTTACGAATGACAGCTTGTAGGTCTGCACCAGTGTAACCTTCTGTTTTCAAAGCAATTAATTGCAAATCAACATTTGAATCTAACTTTGTCTTATGCTTTAATACTTGAAGAATTTGAAATCGTTCATCTACATTTGGTGCTCCAACATAAACAAGTCGATCTAATCTTCCTGGTCGTAAAATTGAACTATCAATTGATTCGGGATGATTTGTTGCACCTAATAAAATTACACTTTGATCAATCTTATCTAAATGATCAATTTCAATCAAGAATTGAGAAATTAGCTATTAAAAAAAGTTTAGTTTTCTGTATTTTCCCTATATAACCAAAAACTCACTTTTCTACCGACATCTCCAGAACTTTCACGAGAGGAGAAAATTGCTTCCAATTCATCCAAAAAGATAACACATGGACTGCAACGAATAGCAGTTTGAAATATCCGAGAAACCGCTTTCTCGGATTCACCCACTTCACCTTTAATCAAATCAGGTATGCTTACAGGTAAGAAATTGGCAGATGATTCTGTAGCCACTGCCTTTGCCAAAAGAGTTTTACCTGTACCTGGAGGGCCAAATAATAAAACACCTTTGGAAGGTCTAATTCCTAATCGTTTATAGGCATCTGCATGCTTATAAACCCAAACAGCCGATTCTTCTAGTGCATTTTTAGCAGCAACTAAACCACCAATATCATGCCAATATACTGGGTCTGGTTTTTCTGCCATCGCCGAGCTTTGAAATCCACTAACTCTTATCTGATCAAATGTTCTATCAAAATTATCAATTTGTACTATGAGATAATTAGTATACAATTAGTTATTGAGTGCTATTTGATAAATACCTTGCGATTTCTTATTCATAATAGCATCTTCCTCTGCCAATTTGATCCATTGAGCAAGATCGGCAGCTACAAATGCGTGTGATCTGGAAGATAGTCGTTCTATATCATGCTCTGTTATATCTGTATTCGACGGGAAATATGATTTATATATATGAAACATTATATGATTTCTTTCGACAGGTGTAGGGATCTGCAGATTTACTTCGTCTTGGAATAACGTTCGAACGTCAGTTGCAATATGATCGGGTCTGCGTGTTGTAGCTATTAGCATATTTTTTTTTTGTTGGATCAATGATTGTAAAATTGCTGCTAATGTTGGATCTTGTGTACTCTGACCATGGCGAGGAAAGAATAAGTCTAAATCTTCTATCAGTAAAAGGCTTTTGCTGGATTCTGAAGCCTTCCAAATAAGACGCTTAAAGCCTTTACCAAGTTGGCCGCGCTGACCAGCAGCCAAATCACCCAGTAAAGCTGTATAAACAATTGCATTATGTGCTTTAGCTAAATAATTTACAATATATGATTTGCCGGTTCCTGAGTCTCCTTTAAGTAGTATAATTGAAGGAGAACTATCTTCTTCAAAAGTCAACTGAAAAGCTTGAGTTAATCTTCAATTAATATTATAGTTAATTAGTTAAATATAAAAAGTCTATTCTATCGATAAACTACCTGGCTCCTTCTTCTCCATAACAAAGTGATGGATAAGACATATTTTTAGTGTCTGCACAAGAATGAAAGCGTGTACTACAAAAATTTTGCGTCAAAATGAAAAAGAATACAGCTGTCATTCAATTATGTAGCTGAAAATAAATGAGCTACAAAATCTGTACACGATGCCTAAAATGTTGCAAATCTTTTATTCAAGTGTTATGTTGTCAAAATTATAATCATTGAGAAACTAATATACTTGATACATTAATTATTTGTTCATTCAATTACACAATAATAAAACTTAAAAGTATTTTCTCAAGGATTTATTTTGGCCCATGATATATGGTTAATTTATTAAAAAACGCTTTAATTGTTATTATTTTATACTATGTTTATCTCTACAACGGTCAAATGTTTCTCAATCTGCCCATATTTTTCTATTAAAACGTAAAGAGAAGAAATGCAGTAAATATATATCTAACAATTTGAAATAAGAATAAAATAAAAAATATGTTCAAAAATCTGATTTAGTTTGGTAAATTTTTATTAAATACAGCTGAAATTTGCAATGTGCGAGAATTCACTAGACAAAAAGAGCCAACAAAGTAAATATTAAGACATCCTTAGCATTGCAATTGTAATTAGCTGTTACTATTTATTATATGAAAGAGAATTTTATTTGAAAGAAAAATGTTTTGCGAGGAAATTATACTAATCTTCAAGCTGAAGATATGTACTAAATCATTTAATAAAAATAAAGAAAAGCATTATTATAAAATGAAACAGCATACTAAAACTAAAAAACTTTATTATAAGATGGAAAGCATCTCTTTTATATCCAAAATTCTTTAATTGTGGCTAATCTAAATAAGTATATATTTACATAATCAATCAAACCTAAGAGACGTAATAATTCCGCATTCCACACTATTAACTGAGCGTTATAATATATTACACAGCAATACAGAACATGCCATATTAAACTGTGCCATTATCGTAACCAAGGCGCCTACACAGAACTGTGTGCACAGCAAAAAAATAATGTATAGGAGGTCTATAATTATACTACACCACCGTGGCAAAAAATACAATGGCGTGAATTTAATAAAACTCATCACCGTCATGCAGCGTATTGCATGATTAAAATGATATAAAATACAAATAAAGAGGTGTTTAGAGAAGTTTTCTCCTTGGATTTAATAAATGTAACTCCTTATTCCTCATAAATGTCACAAGAAACTTTTCTAAATCAATTAAAGCATTTGAATTGAAAAACTAATTTACTACCTTGTTTCAATTTACAATGAGTTGTTCCATTCATAACTACTATATTTTTTGGTTTAACCATTCCCTACTTGCTATCGCATTGCAAAAAGTAACAATTTTAACGAATTTTCTCCTAATTTTCATAAATCTCTGGCGTGGCGGTAATTTAAAATGAAAACTTTCTGATGATGAAAAAAAAGATAAAAACGATTCTAAATTTTTAAAATGCAAAATTGTCATCGAAAGTGCATAGTAACTTGGCTAGCCTAATTAAATAAGCTCAACGTGAAATTTGATTTTATACTTAATGATATATTTATTGAACACTTTTACCACTACAAATTTTGCGTAAAAAGCAAAAACATAAAAACCAATTTTTAGTGATTATAAAAATACTTTTATAATAAAATTTTAAAGTTATCATTACAGACAAATAAAGCAGCAAAATATCTATTATTAGAGGCATTATTTGTCACTCTAGCTTTATTTTTCATAGAGTTATTAGCTTTCTTCGAAAAATCTAAATTTTGGACGAGGGTATACAAGGAGAAATTCATAATTTTTCAAAATAGGTTTTGTAATAAAATAATATAAAACTAAATGAAAGAATTATTTTTGGCTTACAAAATGTGTGCTTAAACGGTTTCTATCTCGAGTTACAGTCCATTGAATTTGCGTTTTTGTATGCTTTTAATGGAGATAGTTTTATAAATAATGTATGAGCTTAATTGTAATTTTTGCTAGATTTATTTCTTTCCTTTATATATCTGTTTTAAAATATTACTCTTTGAGATTGCTTTAAAACTGCAAGAGTTATCAACTGAAAAGTAGATTTTATGGCAATTTTCTGGGTATTTTAAGATACAGACTGCATGAAGCGGAGTTCCATAATTTAGGCCCAATAATTCGAGCTCGATATGTAGTAATAATAAATCTGTACAGTCTTCAGGGGAACGTTGTAAAAAGTATTCTAACATACGCACTCTGACCGCCTGTATGCTTTCAGAGTGTCGGTTTTTTGCTTATTATTTATGTTAAATATCAACTCAATTCCATATTGAATCTGACATCCAAATGGAATTGAAATAGTATAAATACTTTTAGAAACCAGGACCTGATGATGGCTCCTGGCTTCCTTTTTAACTTAATAATAAAGGCCCTACGATCTCCGTGATATAATCACTTGCAGTCTTCTTTGTTTTATTGTATTGGAAATATGATCGTTATTTACTTATAACTCTCACAGAGCACATGGCTGTGCTCAAATGGACCTGCAGTGGAATTACATGCTAAAAAGCTTGATAATCATATAATCATAGAATAACTCAATTTACAAGTATCACTCACAGAGTTCATGCCACTTGAGATATTAAAGTGCAGCAATAATAAAGAGATATTCAAAGTGAACATAATAACAAACGCATGCGAAAACACAAAATACTTTTGAACCAATACATGTCGTGTGAACGATAGCACCCTTGATCACAGTGCAATCGATTACACAAATGAAATATATACCAAGAAGTGTTTTGTCCATTTCAATAAATAATAATAGCAAAGACGTTAGGTCTAATCAACTATTCCCCTATGTCATAGTTACAGCTACCAATGAATAAGATTTCAAGCACACATTAGAATTCACACCTTAAAATCAAGGTTACCTAAATAGATATTATAGCCAATAGCTCCCAAAAGGCCTGCAGTAAAATTAGAAAAGCTTTAAAAAAAGATACAGTTTAAATCCTTCTTTATTAAAAAAATGGATAGTGTGCAATAAGTCTATATTTCTATTCTATTTGTATTATTTGTAATTTCATTATGCCTGGCAGTTTTACTGTAACTGTCAGTGATTTATCTGAATTAGGAATCACGGGATTACCAATTTAGAGTATTTGTTAAACCATAATGTTTATCAGACCATGCTACATTCCATGCGTCTATTCATGCTTTTTATTGAATCACAAAAGTATGATTCTATTTTTCGCATGCGATATCCATATATTTATTCTTTTGATAAATATATTAGTTTGTCCGTGACTTAAGGTTTATATTGAGCTTCTTGATTTACATAATCAAGGCGCCTTTTTAATGTTTGTTTTTCGACATATTTTTTTAATGATCCACATAGAACAATCCTTACCTTGGTCTATGTGTTTTTCAGGTTTATTTTATGATTCTACTCGTTATTATATAATTCAGTTTATTTTATTGTATGTTACGTTACTCATACTTTTCATATTTTATGATTAGATCTATGTCATCTCTATTTGAATATTAGAACATAGTGTTATTTGAGATGACATTTGATTTCTTATGTGTGGAAATAGTATCTTAGTTCAGCACAAGGCCCACATTGTTGCACTTGACATATAACCCTTTATGGTCGATGCTTTGCATGATTTATCCTTTCAATATGATATCAGTAACAACAACTCAAAATTAGAAGGTCACTACATTCAAGTCTGATGGTAGATGGTATACAACAAGTTCTCTAAATCATTACAAATATCCTCATATTTTTTTAATTATATTTATTAATCTTCAGAAACCTTTTGTAATAAAGCTTTAGCTGATTGCAGTTGTATTTCTACCGCTTTTATTTTATATTTTTTTTATTTTAGTAAACAACTTCGTTATTTACTGCAAACTCAACAACACTTGGCAATAATAAAGCATAGTTAATTCTATATGTTATTCGAATAATAATGCAATAACCTATTCCCCAATTCTATAGGTTCCATCGTATATAAAGTTTTCCCAAATCATACTAAATATCCCATTATCTACTATCTAGCATTTAATTAGATGTATTGACAAGCATTTAACCATTTGAAAACCTATAAATATAAAAAAGCATCAATGAATTAGTAAAATATTTCCTTAAGCAGAATATTTCTTTGAATAGTATCTTTTGATATAACATTATTAAAGATGAAAGTGAAAGCCAGTTTTAAGGAAAAACAGCAAATTTTATATTTCACGTACTTTTATAACTTTCGTGATATATGTTATGTCAAGATACATCATAGGTCTCACATCCAAGTTCTCAGTCTATAATTGGTGTTATAGTAGATCAATGCATCTGTATTGATCTACATCATATTCTTATATAGTAAAACCCTCGTAATATTTATAATAATGAATGTGTATAAATACAACCAAAGGATGAGTATCGTTAATAACAATGTAATATTTTGGCAAGATTATTCTTACAACAGATTCTTTTGACATTATTTCAAATATAATGCTTTTGATTCATTCCCTTTTAGTAGTGTCTAGAATATATTCTAATAAGAGTTTATTATGAGGCCAATTAAAGAAAAAGAGGGGACGCTTCAATTTTCAAGATTGAAAATTTATAGAAATTCAAATTTTGCTTTAGCAGCAACTACAAAATTACATACAAAATACATCCAACTTATGGAGTGTAACGATTTCTGATTGTATCAGTGCGTTAATAAAGTACGTTAATTATAGTGCACCGTTTATCAAACTAGACGAGATTTTATAAAATGCATACACTATTTGCTTATTAATTAGTTGACCTGAAAGAAAATTAAGTAATGGTTATGAAGTGTAGCTGTTTATTTTCTACAATAAAAAAAAATATAATAAAAAAAAACTGTTTGTTATTATTAGATGTTCCGTAAAAGAGGAACAAATTCAATGACAAAGGCTTAATCTCAGTACATCTTAGTAACAAAGGCTAATCTAGTATTTATTATGCCTCATCCATTTTATGTCGTCTGCATGTAATTTATTATTTTGATGTTTTGGCAAGTAGACCTCTTAATATTTTCATTACCAAACCTAGCCCATCACAAGTAAAAGTCTTCAAGCCAGAGCTTTATTAGTACTCATCTCTGAGTTTTGTATTTGATTTATAGAATTAAGTGGTTATTTATAGTGGGTATAACTTTTGAAAATACAAACATAATCTGAGTAAGCAGGGGCGTTTGATCAAATATATTTTATCTTCGCAGTAAATTGCAAATTCATTTGAAACTCTTATGTAAATTCAAAATATAACAAATGTAGTAGAGGTGTTTGTATACTGAAAGGTGACTGAAAAGCTGCACATCTCAAAAATGTTTCCAAAATGCCGCTTAAATCAAGCCTAATTCAAATTTGAATTTTGATACTTTGCTTCTTGTACCCTATTCTCCAAGTAAATGGCCAAATATCGTTATTATGGACCTTAATAGCTTATTAAACAAAAAAGATACAAAAATTTCACTTTCTGACTTGCAGCAATTGCTTGAAAAACGAGATAGTGCAACAATATTCGAGAAAATCCAAAGTAGCACCGCGTACAGTTTTCCTACAAACAAAACTGATACTTTTGTATTTTTTGATACCTTTATTCAAGTAATTCTATCTATTATTCATGACGACGACCCTTATAGTTCACAATTATCGAAATCTATTGTTATAGATTCGCTTCGAAGTTGTATCAATGGGTTATTACAACAAAATGGAATTGAATGGTTGATCGAATTTCCAAATTACTTTTCCACCAAAACATGGGTAGTTTTACGCGCCAATATTACGATTCTTGTATATTTATACGGTCTTGTTCTGGCACTTTGGAATAAGCCAGAACTTATTAGACATCGAGATGAATGGATGCGAGGCATTCTTCAATTTATACACTCTAATTCTCCCATTGTAATGTTGCATTTGTGGTTAAATTGTTGTTGTACACTCAATGAAGATATCAATCAGATGTCTGATAGTTCTGCTACTGCCGAAGAACTCTACTTGATTAAGTTGGAAGCTACTTACAACAATAAAAAGCTATCAAACGAAGCATTAATCATGATGTTTCAGATGCTTCAGGAATCTCAAGTCGATATTTTAGCCGAGCAAGTAAATCAACAATTAGGCAGCGCATTAGCAAGACCTCCATTTACAAAAGATGAATTTGTAGTAGGAAAAATAAACTTGGATAATTTTTGTCAAAATAGATCAAATCAATATATATCAATCAATAAAATATACCAGCAAGTTCATATTAAAACAGGTAATTTATTTGGCATAATAAATATGGATATTGTATTGATTTAGGTTTATGTGATAGATTTAGACGATGTAGCAACGAAAAAAGCTTCAAATCCACTATTAAGCACAGATCTACTTACAAACACACCACCCGATAAATACATACAAACAGAAGCAATTCGAAAAGCTACTTTATTTTGGATTCAAAAAATGAGTTCGTTAAATCCTAATGAATTTGATTTACACTTAAAAGAAGCTATTCAATCGCATTATCCTACTGATAGAAAGACAATTCTCGATCTTGCATTAGCTGATTGGACTGCAAGAGATAGATTTCATAGACATTTAGGTTTTGTTATAGATGTTATTTTAACACAATTGCAAAAGTCTAGATATAATCGACGTACTTCACCTTATTATGCATTTGCTCAACTGTTCAATATACCTGACGACCATCAACAACAGCAACAGCAACAGCAACAACAGCAACAACAGCAACAACCAGATATAGTTTTGAGCGATAATAGCTCTTCATACCAAACAAAGTCAGGCGCATATATTGATCTTTCTCAATTCAGTAATTGCTCAGATGTAGTACTGATGGATGGTTGTTGCACTATTTTACAAAAACTTACATTGGGCGGAAATAGCAACAATGTCGAAGATTGGGTGGTAGATTGCTTGCAATCAGCTAGTTCTGATATCGTAAAACGATATGCAGAATGGCTTGCACAAGGATTAGAAAAAGAACTGATTACAAAAGAGAAACCCTTTAGATATGCTCAGTTTATGAAAGTACTGTTGAAAACTTGTGTTTCTCAGTCTGCACATGTTGTACCTACATTATTGCAAACATTTTCTGATAATGGGTTAGAATGGTTATTAAAAAAGAACACACAATTTGCTACTATATTATTGCACTACTTTGATGATGGGCCCCAAGTATCTAAAGATATCGTAGTACGCACAATATTCAAATCGAAAAGCAAATTATATATGGATCAATTATTATCCTATTTGAGACAGCAAATGTCAGGTACCGATCCAAAACTGCCTAGATCAAGAACCTGGTTTAAGAATCACTTTTTAAGTAATCTACTGTTGTTGGTTGGCGAGGATAAGACGGGAAAAAGTGTAGCATCTGGCGTATTTCGACAATTGTTCAAAACACGCAGTGATTTCGAATGGTATTTTGCAACACCTTTAATACCAACACATCAAATATCATTTAAATCTTTAGATTTATGCAGTACGCACGATATTTATGCTATCAAAAATACTGGATTAGCAGCCATGTTACAAGAGATGGTGCGTCTTGGAGATAACGCAAAAAAAGAACGACTCATTCACGTCTGGTTTGAATTATGGACATTGCCTAAAGCCAACAATGACTACAAATTTACGGTACCAGTGAGTTGGGTTTTACAATGTGCTGGGCTTTACGATCAAGCTCCAGTTTTAGTAAAACAAATGATAAAAAAGTTTTTGAAAATCGGTATTCAGCAAAAGGAATCAGTAGACCAAGAACAGGATATTATGCAAATAACACCAGAAAGAAAGTTTTTAGAACGTGTGATGGATCTAATTTTATTATCAGATACACCGGAGCCAGATAGTTTATTTGAGTTGGTATTAAATGTATATTATAATGAAGAAGGAAGTCGTACATTTGACGATATTAATTGGACGATTATCAATATTTTGATTGAATTATCTGAAGAGTTAGAAGTAGAGTTATTGGTATTAGCATCAGCAAGTAATTTACCGCCTCCAAGACCTAATCCAAAGAAAATCTACAAAAAACGAAACAAAAAATTCAACAAAAAGCAACAAATGAGTCGATTAAAATTAGGAGCAACTATGAAAAAGCATGAAGAAGAATTGGAAAAGTATTTCCAGGAAAAAAGTGACAATAAATCAAAGATCAATAATGCTATCAAAGCACTCACAACACTTGTACAGCGAGTATTTAATTTTCTGTTACGATTATTAAATGATACATCATCTATTTCTACTGTTGATTCCAATAACAATTGCCTTTCTATTAAACAGGATATTCAGCAAGAACTTGTAAATATACCATTATTTTATGAGCCATTAGCAAAGCTAGATAAGCTAATAAGTGAGCCAGAAGATTTGCATGAAGATATACAAACAGTTATAGAATTAAGTGTCGAATATCTAAAAAAGCAAGAAGATCAAACCATTTATGAGGCATCGCAAAAGATATTGTTGAGAACATCTTAATTATTTGTATTATATAAATAAAATTGTAAGTAATTACCCTGAAATATGGAAGGACATAATTTAAATATTGGAAGGATAATAGTAGTTGCCAGGAGAGCTAATAGCAGTTTGACAACAAAAGCATCCTTGCTAGATTTTTTTTTTTTTTTTTTTTTTTGAATGAGGGCCACATTTGAGATAGTTGTTTAGCATATATAATCTTTTAGAGAGAAAAAAAAAACCTTAGTAAAATTACCAGACGCTATGAAATATATAACCACTTATCTTTTTGGCAATATTTTGTCTCGAAAGCTCTATACAATCCTTTAAAATGAATTATGATTTGTATTTTTGATCTTCTTCCTCCTCTTCCTTAGAATTTTGAAAACCCAAATTTGGAGGATTTTGTTAGCTTTTTTGATACGAATCAATTATCAAGCGTAATTTTTTTTTAAAAAATATCTTTCCTTTATTTATTTAATCAATAAATCAACTCAATAAGCATCTGCCAGCAAAAACGGATATCAAAAAGAGTTGCAGACCTGCCGAAAACATTATGGTTTGGCTTGAAAATAGACATCAAATATTGAGGCCGTGCCTTGTGATCTTTGTTGTTCCGTTGGGAATTACGCGGTTTACAGTTATATTGATTTTGGAGACAACTGCAGACAACAAGCAAGCAGTAAGCACTCGCAATAGCGACTTGCTGAATTTATCAGTGAATTAGAGCCATACAACAAAACTCGTGAGAACTACAGTGATGCTATCTCCATTGGGTACATTGCAAGGCATTTGGAAGTATATATGGCTTAATTACATGTATATTTAGGGTAACCAAAGTATTTTCGGATTCATGAAAAGATGATATTCGTGTATATTTAATGAATATAATAAAATATACTTTTTTTGCGAAAAAAAAAAAAGATTGACAATACTTTGGCCACACTAATTATAAATAATGCAGAGTAACTGCTTACTATTCTTTTTCCTTTAAACTTGGTTCTATGAATCAACATAATACAAACCATTTAGGGCATTGTAATTTATGACTAACTTGGGACAATAGTTACTAAAGTAAAACAGTTGGGGTTATCTACCCAATTTCATTCAAATATAACGTTTTGTTTGCTTCCCACATACAAAAAGCACTGTTTACGGAGTTTCAATACTTATGTCGCAACAATTTATTTCTGATCCATTTTGACATTTCCGGAAAAAAATTATTTTTTAAAGAGTTTATTCAACCAGACATTATCATAAAAAACACAAAAATATACTAATACAGGATGTAAAAAAAATTATACTCTGTTTTATTGTACTTTTTTTTTTTATATTTACATAATAGGAAAATTCGGTAGATGCTCAAATGTACAATTTCAGTTTTTTTAAGAAAAGTCAAAATTATTGGCCTACAAGCTTAAAACAAACGTTTGCAATGCAAAGATTACATAATTTTTCTCATATAATGTCAGTAAATACATTAGTAAAAAATGCTGATTTTCAGGTGAAAATTTGAATTTTACAAAAATTAAGATTTTGGATGAGGGATGGTAAGGCAAAAATCGAGGCAAAACTAAGATCTTTAGATATTCGTGAAAATGCATCAAAATGAATATATGAAACGATAACAATTGTTTGGTATACTTTTGACTGCGAGAAAGGGCTGTAATCCAGCAAAATGTAACCTTAAAGTGTCGGGATTGGCTGGTTTTGGTGGAACATTTGGCATTGCAATCCTGGTGGAAAGCCTTTTATGCATTTGTGGTCACTGTAAACAACATTCAAACAACATATTTGACTTAGGACAAGTTCTGGTGATTGGTAAAGTTAAAAATATTTATTAGAAAAAGTATAAATTTTAAAAAATATGTATATGTACAAAATGGTAGAAACAGTGGTATATTGGAAGAAAAATGATAACAATTGATATGATTAAAATACATTTTCGGGGTCATGCAAACCTAACAGATTAGAATCATCCTTTACAATGTCTTTGCTAGTCATTTTTTCACCATAAACAACATCAGAAGCTAAACCCGAGGCAGTCATTATATTGGCAGCAACACCTTCCATGTCCTTATTTTCATGTTTTAAGACATTAATAGCATGGCCAATGATCAATAATCCAGGAGGGCGACTACCACCACAGCTTTCTAATACTTGAACAATGTTGGAAAGTTGTCCCCAAATCACACGCTGATCTTTGCAACTGGCTCTTTCTACAATGGCACATGGAATATCTGCAGGGTATTGTTGGGTTGTCGTTAAATCTTTAATTAAAGCTTCTAAACGATGGATTGCCATCAGAAAAACATCTGTACGATGTTTATCAAATGTTGGTAAAGGAGCAGAAGAATTGCGAGCACCAGTACCAGTAGTAACCAAGAATTGAGAAGCAACAGAACGATGTGTAAGAGGAATACCAGCTAATAAGCCAGCAGCAACCGTAGAAGAAATACCAGGGATAACACGAGGGACAATATTATGTTTACGGAAGAATAAAACCTCTTCGCCACCACGACCAAACAAGTAAGGATCACCTTGCTTGAGACGAACAACTTTTTTACCTTGCTTAATTGCTCTAAGTGCCATTTCATTGAATTCTTCTTGAGCTGCATCAGCATTTCCAGGGAATTTACGAGCAATTTTTAAATCACATTTAACTAATGCAACAACTTCTGCGGGTACGATTTTATCAGCAAGAACTAAATCGGCTTCTTCAATAGCTCTATGAGCTGCCAATGTCAATAATTCAGGATCACCAGTACCAGATCCAACCAAAACAATGCTTCCAGTGGAGGTAGTAGTAGACTTAACAAGACCAAATTTATCGGATGAATTGACAGGAGAATTAGTAACAGAATTGGCATCGAAACTTTCATATCCTTCATCATTGTGATATGAATCTAATAATTCTTCCATGTCCTTATCTGACAGCTGAGCTAAACGTTCCATACTCCAATATTCACAAATTTGCGCTAACCATTTCATACGTCTAATGCTAGCAGCGGAACTAGGATCAGATGTGCGAACCTTTTTACGCAATACACCTACTCGATTAATGGCATCACCCAATTGAGAAGGTAAGCTGGATGTGATATGACGGCGAATTCGGCTGGATAGCTTTGATGCTTGTCCATTTGTTGAAACTGCAATTTGTAGAGACTGATCTCGGTAATTTGAGGTCATAAAAAAATCACAGAGATCATTATGATCTGTAATGTTGACTGGAATACGGTATTGACGGAACTGTCCTACAATGGATTCAGCAGTTGTTTCAGATGGAATGTTGCAAATGAAACCCAAATCGAAATAATGCTTGTCTAACATGCTAGGTTTAAATTCATCAGCAAGCAAAATAATCTGTTGATGATCTACTCTATATTGTAATTCTGAGCACATGTAATCTGGATTTGCAATTAAATAAACTTGGGCATCTGCTTCAAGACAGGATAAAACTCTGCTGGCAGCAACTGTGCTGTCACCTATAACAATGATATTTTTCTGCTTGCTTTGAAAAGCCAACATGAGTGATGCACCTCCTTGAGGTATAGGAACTCTTGGTTTAATAGACATTATTTAAGATAAAAAGAAAAGAGTAGGGGTTAAAAGAAAAAGAGAAAGAGGTAATGCAATATAATTTGACAAGAAAGAGATTAATGGATTATTAGAATATATATTTGAAATAAGGAAATTATAGAGTTTGCTAACTCAGTTCCTTTTATATAAATGCGCAAATCAAATTAACAGGTGATGAGGCGACTTTCTCGCCCAATCACTCGAGAAAATTTTGATTGGCTGCTCATGGCGTTTATCTATGGCGTGCCCAGATGAGCAATTCATCTTGATGTTGGTAATCAACCTGAACCAACTTCTTATTGGATTACATTGCAGAGAAAGCATTTGCATTTCTTGTGAGTTTATCGATTTCTAATCTTTTCGATATTACTTCTGCTTATCCCTTATCATCACTATATCAAACAAAGAATGGTTTGTTTGTTAAACCAATTAGGAAATAATTGAATTTTTGGGGGTGCGAGATCCAAAAAGTTTAAAACATCCATAACAACGGAACATTTTTGACAAGCAATTCAGTTACTCACCATGACAACCATAATGGATTTGAATCAGCGCCCTAAAACATTGATTCAGATGTTATCCCTGGGAGCATTTTAATAAATAACTGGTGATTCTTGAACATATATGAATAAATAAATAAAACTAATTAAAATTGCGCAAGTGGGTTAATAAGCTTATCAGGAAAGATATGTAGAAACATGTATTATCAATTGTTTGTTATCCGAAATAGGAAATCAGGTTTATCAATAACTTTCACAACATTGATAGAAAATTAATTTATTACATTATGCAGAGACATCTTTGAAGAATAACAATTTCTTTAAAACCAAAAGATAAGGCACTATAAAAACCCAAATTTGAGCCAAGTCTAATAACGAATTATTCAATTGAATTGGTATATCAATAACTCTATCAGTGTCACTTGAAGATGAATTATTTGGAAACTTTCCCTTTTTATAAAAATGATCCATCAATTCGTCCTTTTCTTTCCATCTCTCTAGGTTCCAGTTGTTGAATTCTGTTTCATTTTCGATAGGAATAGAATTTACTTTGAAACGACGTACGTAAACATGTACTTGCTTTGGAAAAAAGTTGAAGAAAAAGACACTTTGAATAGTGTAAACTTGTTCAGGGATATCATTTGCATTGATTCCCGAGTAACCAATAGTAAAATCATAGATGTAATCAATGCTATCAGCCAAAGTAGTTGTGCAAAGCCTCAAACCAGTTGATCTTGGTAACAATGTGTATTTGTTATCTTTCTAAATATGTATATTAAACATCAGTTAATCTGTCCTTCCGTTTGCCAGAATTGCTGTGTTTTACCATATCGTTTAATTCAGCAAATGACTTTGATCTTTTACGTGTAGACGGTGATACAACTAGAATAAATGTTTGTTATCTAACAAACAAATGATAACAACAATATTCAGTGTTTACCTGTTCCTTCAGGAAATAATACTAACCATAATGATTGATTTCCTTTTTTTGATCTTTCCAAATTTGATATTATATTCTCTTTATCCATGGCTAATTTGCGCTGTAAAAATATGAAATCAAAAAATCTCATTCCCTACAAAACATTTATGGTTAAATAAATTCAGTGATTGTCTTTATCGTCATTACCCTGCATTATTACATTTAGTTCAAATATGTATATTAAATAGCATATTTAACTTACTGTCCATATACTGGTAGATTCTTTAAACTTGACTTTAATATGATTTTTAATACACCATGTGCTTTTGCGAGATAGGCAATACACCAAATGTAAATCCAGTCTGCATAAATCTGAAAGTGAAAAGCATTAGATTCTTGGCATTGATCAAAAATCACATACGCGTAGATATAAAACACATTTACAAACCTGGTGATTTGCAGTAACGATAATCCTGTTTGGAAAAATAAGACCTTTTACATTCCCAGTATTACCATCTTTTTGAATAATATTTTCCATTGAATCACAACTCTCATCAAATGTCATAATAAAATTAGCAGGCGCAAACCATTGAATTAGTGCAACCAAATTTTGAGACCATGTATACATTGTATAAGAAATAAATTTTCTGTAGACCTTAAACGAAACTGGATATATAAAAATTGAAAACAATTGACCCAAAACACAGCACGTAGACTGAAAGAATAGACCAAAGTTTACAAATAATATTTGTATTATCGTTTTTGGAGACCACCAAGTTATCTTTGATGGATCTATTTCACTTTTTGTCATGGGTAAACAATATACTTATTATAAAAGAAATGTTTTCTATGACCAACTACAGAAGCCAGAGTCAAAGGAGAGGAGTTGCTTATCAATAAAGGTGCATCTAAGAGCCAATCACAATCGCTTGATAGGCAATCTTGTATTCAAAATCATTAGAATTTGATCTAGCACAGTTGAGAAGAGAAGTCGAAGGCATCACCTTCTTAATAAAAATAATATTAAGCGAAATATAGTAGTAGAAGCTGTGTACAATGCTCACAGAGTATTTGTTTTAAAGTATTGAAATAAACCCTTTTAATATGGAAAATATAAGGTTTTTTTTTTGCGCTAAATATTTAAAAACCTAATAGCCATAAATTTTTATACATTTACTCGAGCTGATTATAAACTGACAATACTTTACTAATTGAAAGTGTGAATTGATTAAGAAAAGTATGTTTTTTCACTGCATTCACATTGATTTTACTAAAATTGGGCTTTGTATCAAGTTTGATGCGGACATTAAATATTATCTCATTTGTCAAGTACGCAGATATTAATAAAAGTGCTTAATTGTTAGAAAAAATATGTATATATTTTAAATTATATTAACATAAAAGTTTATACATAATTATGACAAGCTTTGTGGTTTTTGAAATAGCAAAATTCTTTCAAAAAGAGGCATATAAGCAAACAGGCAAATTCGGGATTTCAATTTGATTTTGCGGTAAATGAATTGCGAAAATGATTCTCTCATGAAAAATTGAAATAAAGACCTCTTTTTCAAGTAGATATAGCTTATCCCTCTATTTTAATAAATTTTTGTAAAAAATGTGGTGTTTTACTAAGTAATTCAGTTAAAATTTGTTTTAAAAATGAGTAAAATAGCGTCTATATAGCACAATTTAAAACTTTTTAAAGATGCTTAAGCTACTGAAAATATTAATTCTTAAAGTGATAGATGAAAGTGCGACATTGCTTGTATGAAAAAAGAAGCCAGTTTCTTGTAAAAAATGATTATTAAAGGCAGTCGCTTGAACGTGACGTAATATGCACTGGAAAGAAGGATGCGGACTTGCCCTCGCGACACGTAAGTTACTTTCAGTATATATGAAGGTCTGCCTGATATTTCTCTTTTTTCTTTTATAACCTAACTTGTCAATAGACTAACCGTTAATTATAACTAATATTAAATATGCCACCTAAAGCTGATTGGGAAAAGTGTAAGTTGAAGTTAACTCTTTAAAAATTTACTTTTAAATAACATGTTTAAATTCTATAGACGATAAGAGTGTCGAGGATAAAGAAGAAGAGAAGATTGTTGGTAAAGTCATGGAAACAAGCGATTATCAGTAATTTTTTTTTTAACTGGAAATCTATAATATTTATAGCTTTGGATGAAGGAGATATTAAACTTTTGACTACCTATGTAAATATAACAAACTTTCATCGATTATGTACATTTTTGAATCAACACTTTACTTATTCAACAATGAAAATTATTAGGGTCAAGGTCCATATACCAAAGAATTAAAAACTTTAGAACAAGACTTGAAGGATATTCAAAAACGTGTTAATGAGCATATTGGTAATAACTGAATTTGGACTACGCATAAATATCTCATAAGCTCACCATTTTATCAACAATTTAGGTGTCAAGGAATCCGATACAGGTCTTGCTGCACCTAATTTATGGGATATTCCTGCTGATAAACAAAGAATGTCAGAAGAGCAACCTTTGCAAGTTGCTCGTTGTACAAAGATCATTCAAGGAGAGAATAACGAAGATCCAAAATACGTTATTAATGTTAAGCAAATTGCAAAGTTTGTTGTAGAATTAGTTAGACATGTTTCTCCTACAGATATTGAAGAAGGCATGCGTGTTGGGTAAAATGATTATAGATTGATTGGAATATAATGCACTTGTTCTAACATTTTGTTAATATTGAAACAGTGTCGATCGTACAAAGTATCAAATTCAAATTCCTTTACCACCCAAGATTGATCCTTCTGTTACTATGATGCAAGTTGAGGAAAAGCCTGATGTTACTTATAGTGATATTGGTGGTTGTAAAGAACAAATTGAACGTCTTTGTGAAGTTGTCGAATTACCACTTCTTCAACCTGAAAGATTTGTTAATCTCGGTATTGATCCTCCTAAAGGTGTTTTATTATATGGCCCTCCTGGTACTGGTAAAACTCTCTGTGCTCGTGCTGTAGCTAACAGAACTGATGCTACTTTTATTCGTGTCATTGGTTCTGAACTTGTTCAAAAGTATGTTGGTGAAGGTGCTCGTATGGTCCGTGAATTGTTCGAAATGGCTCGTACAAAGAAGGCTTGTATTATCTTTTTTGATGAAGTAGATGCTATTGGTGGTGCTAGATTTGACGATGGTGCTGGTGGAGATAACGAAGTACAACGTACCATGTTGGAGTTAATTAATCAATTGGATGGTTTTGATCCTAGAGGTAATATCAAGGTTTTGATGGCTACAAACAGACCTGATACTTTAGATCCTGCTCTTTTGAGACCTGGTCGTTTGGATCGTCGAGTTGAATTTGGTTTGCCTGATTTAGAAGGTCGTGCCCATATTATGAGAATTCATGCAAAGAGTATGAGTGTAGAACGTGATATTCGTTATGAATTAATTGCTAGATTGTGTCCTAATGCAACTGGTGCTGAATTGAGAAGTGTGTGTACTGAAGCTGGTATGTTTGCCATTCGTGCAAGAAGAAAGGTTGCAACTGAAAAGGATTTCTTGGAGTCTGTCAATAAGGTTATTAAGGGTTATCAAAAGTTCTCCAGTACTCCCAAGGTAAGATTGATCAATCTAGTTTTATTATTGTCTATTAACTTTTATGTACTCAATCTAGTATCTTATGTGGAATTAAATTGTTTCTTTCTTTTTATATATATACGCTTTCAAATAATATCAATAAAAAAAATTGA
Source organism: Mucor plumbeus (assembly GCA_016758945.1). NCBI lineage: Eukaryota > Fungi > Mucoromycota > Mucoromycetes > Mucorales > Mucoraceae > Mucor > Mucor plumbeus. Next base: position 118,156 of record JAEPRC010000013.1, read on the forward strand.
AAAACATGATGATTTGATCTTTTGTAGATTTTTTTTTTTCTATTTTTAATGCCTAAAATACCCCGATTTTTCTTGAAGAATTAACCATTGTAAATTTTGCGTTCGACATTTCATCTAAAGTTTTGACTAAAGTGCATTGATAATGCTATTTTCGCAGCTTGCTTTAGTATTTCATTAATTTGAATTGATCGAAATTTTTATTTAAAAATCGGTTTCCTTTCAAAATCTTGGAAAGTACAGAAATTGTTTCCTTTGATACATAGATCAAAAATGGATTATTTAAACGCAGAATACTCTGTACACCTATAAAATGACTTAAAATCTGCATGAATTTATCAGCTTTTGGATATTCAAAGCTGGCGATGCGAGAAATATCTGTATTTTGATTTATTTATTGAAAACTAGCTTTAAATTCAAATAAAGATATCAAGAAAAGCTTTGTCTTTGCTAAATAGACAGTTTTGAATGTTAAAAAGCTTTTCGTCATTATTTGAGAAATTAATAATGCAAGTATCAATAACACATACCACATTATTTTGTAATGCTTTTCATTTTAATTCAAATACCTACAACGTAAAAGTTATTCTTCTAAAGCCGAAGATTGCGTTTGTATCATACGAAAAGGAGAAAACAGTTTTAGATTCTTAGAATCGTTGCTTCAATGCACTCTTAATGAATATCTACTACATCAAACAAAAGCTGTATTTAACAAGCTATTGAGTATTATTTAACATACAGAAAACTCTACATTAAATAAAACGTATAAAAAAATTATTTTACCCTTCAATATATATTATAGTCTTGTTTCATGGCATAAAAACAATTCTTTAAATCAGTTGAAACAGGCGCTCAGGGCAAAGTGTTGCTGTTGGCTAAAACTGCTACTACTACTCCCTGCTACTAATATAATAGTTATTAGACCGCTCTTTGTTGTAGATGCACTTATTTTATGACTTTATAGAATACTGGACCACAAATTAGATACAAAATCCGATAGCGTACATTTTTTCTAACGAAGGCTTACTTTTCAGAAATCTCGGGATGAAAGGTAGATGGCCAAGGAAAAGGATCGATAATGTGTAACAATTCCAAGTGGTCCCTGCTTGTTACCTCATTGGTCACACAACATAGAACCCTAATAAATAGCTCACAACTTTATACACCTTTTGCCAAAAATGATGTTCACTTGTAATGTGGGCGTAGTACATGAGGTTTAGTCCATGTGTTGCTTGCTTCTATGCATGCGATAATTTATACAACAAAGATTAAACCTGTATAAATGATTATATCACAAGAAGATAGGATGAAATAAGCAGTGTTGTTCCAGCCAACCTCTCTATCATAGCTGATTAACGCCTATAATGTGGCTTTTTAGCATATTTAGGACCTTATTAAAGTTCTAGATTATGTAGTTTTCCACGTTTCGAGTTACCAAAACAAGGGTAATCAACTGTCACTTTGTATTTCTGAATTTATTATATCGGTCCGAGATTTTTTATGATGGCATGAACACAATGTATACTTTTTCGTTAATGATGAATGACAGAGGTCAGAGAAGAAGAAGAGCAATGTACAATCGATATCTTTTAGAATACAAGATTGAAAATGTGATAACTTCCAATTGAACAACAGTAGCCACATGAAACCATAAAATGCTACGTTTCTCCTGAATCATTGCCTCCAATTGTGTTTAAATGTGCTTCAATATAAAATTTAAAATCTGTTTAGTTAATTTGTAAAAATGTTATATGGCAGATTAGCGATATTATTGTTAAGTATATTTAACAACCAAACTAATAAAATTATAATATAAATGATAATGTAGTACATAAAATACATCATAAACAGGTACGATTTATATGAGTTAAAGGTATACTTTATTGGTGATATTGATATTTATATATAGGTTGGAGATAGATATAGTTATGATAATATTATATATTAAATGTTAAGGGAGAGAGAGAGAGAAAAGGGTGACATATATTATTACATGTATGTAAGGATATTTAAACAAAAAAAAAAAAAATATATATACAGAAATTGTATTTTTTTTTTTTTTTTTAATGGTTGCAAGAGTAATTATGTAGTAATTAAAGCTGTGATTTATAAACAAATAACAAGAGAAGGAGTTGTTGTATGCACAAAAGGAACTCAAGACAAAAGAGTTATGCCAGAAGGAGGAGGAGGGTTACATCTAAATTGACTGTACCAGACAGGTTCATCAGTTGCTGAACAAGAAGATGTAGCGGCTTTTTGATGATTTTTTTTTACAAACGAGGTTGATGACGATGATAATGATGACGATGAAGATGAAGGTCTTAAAAACTTCCAGAGTTTTTCAAACCAAGAGGTATTATTTGTATTAGTGGTTTTAATAGATGCTTCTTTTCTTGATCGAGGTTTTTGAGCTGATTGGCCATCATTTAATGCGGTAGCCCATACCACCGAAGTTGAAGGAGAGTAATAGCTGCTGTTACAGCTAGTGCTTTCTAAAATGGTGCTACTATTTGATTTGAAACGAAGCAAATTCTTTTTGAATTTTGTTGCAAACTTATTATTGCTACGGCGCTTTTTTTGTGGCACCATGATATCTTCACGTAATGTTGAAGGCGAGGATGGTGTAACACTTGTTGCCCTTCGTTTCTGACTGATGGTACTCGTCATATCATCGCCATAATTGTGTGCGTTAGAATAAATTTCGTGTTGCCCGCGAGGAGAAGTTTTTAATTGACGATGATAGACACGATTTGGAAATGTGAGACTAGGTGAACTTGCTAAATGTTGACGAGACCCAACTGTATGAATAGATAAACTAATCATGGATGATGAAGCATCTGTAGTGGAACATCCTCCGGGATAATCATGTTCTGCAGTGGGTAAAAAATATGAATCATTGTGATATGGAAAAGGTAATAATCTTGGTGATTCTATAACTTTATCTTGCTGTTGAATTCGACGTTGTGGGCTTTTTCTTTGTGAAGAAATATTTGATTCGGAATAAGCAGAAATATATGATGCAGACTTTATCTCATTGCAGTAACGGGCCAGTGGCATGCTTGACGGCTCAGCTAATTGAACTTTTGACAGATTTTCCAATGTCAATGGATATATTTTATGTTCGGAACTGCTGTTTATACTGTTACAATCTCCCTTTTTATAACGCTGATGTGAGTAATAAGATGATGAATCATTTATAGATGAAGGCGAGGAATAATAAATGTCATGACTTATATTAGGATCCATATGCTTTTCAAATGATTTTACTCTATTCATTGTTGGGATGTGAGCTTATGAAAAGTAAAAAAGTAGTAAAAGAAGAAAGTAATGTCCTTCTTTTTTATTAATAACATTTACAAGTTCTTTATATACATTTTTGATGGGCATTACTAAAATAAGAAGAAGACGGTCTTATATATACAAATGTAACCATTGATAGACATCTTTTGCTTTGGTTGCATTTGTAACGGGGGCCTGTGTGTATACATGAGCTTCTGGGTCTAAATACCCTGCCCTTGGTGTATTTTAGTAAGATACTGTACCACTCTTCCTGTTACTAGCTCTAGGAGCCATTATCATTACAAAAGGAAAACTTTATACTTTATTGACACAATCATATGTCTAACAATCGGTATTGACACATGTTTGAGACGCTATATAACCCGAATAGCTTCCGAATCGTAAAGCTTCAACTGTTATATGTTAATTTTATTTCTTTCGAATAAAAAAAAAAAAAAAAAAAAAAAAGGCGAGGAGTAGAGCAGCTTTTGGGAATAGGACCTGTCTCATCAATTTGTAATAAAACAAAGTTCAGAGTCTGGACTGAAAGGAACACATATCACTTCACATCAACTTTATGCACGTGGGGCGGGGGTGGGGAAGTTAAGTTTTTTGAGATGTGTTGCAATGAACTGTATATTCAAGGTTCCACCAAGAAGATTAAGGCTGAAAATTTTACAATCTTGCACCATCTTTTAAGATATTTATATTAGTAGTCTGCCTTCTGCCAAAAAGTGTATTTTTGCCATAACTTTGTTCCTATCGTCTTCCCCACCCCTCCGCCCACCCTTTATCTGCATTTGTTTGTGATACAGTGCGCTCATCTGTGTTCTACTCGTAGACCCCCTCGCTTTTTCTCTATGTAATATTCTCTTGTGGCGGTCTGTGCACAATCAATCTTTTTTGCTGACTTTATTTTTAGTGATTTTCTCTTTGTAAATCAAATATCTTTTACGTCCAATCAATATTTATTTAGAAATATATTGATGCTTATCAATATTCCCCCAGTTGTTTTTGTAGAGAATCTTTCAAATTATAAACTCTCAAGGCTTTTTGTACTTAATAAAAAGTAACAATCCACACACCAATCATACTATCAAACACCCAGGGATCAAATTTGATCTAACTCGGACAATATTTAATATTTCAATCAAAAAACAATTGGGGCTTCATGTAGTCAATATTGTGCATGTATTACTCTTTTAGAGGAAAAAAATTACAAATACATCTTAAGTGTTATACCGACTCTGACAAATGATTTTTTCGATTATCAATTGGTTATTTGTTATATTAGACGCATTACTTCGAATGTTCGTAAATAAGAAACTAGTTCAAGTATCGTTTATTAATGGTCATGCTGCTTTTCCAATAGTATTATGCATATCTTTTAAGTTAAATATCATTAAAACCATGCCCAGACCTTATTTAACGAACAATTGTAAATAAAAACTTGTTTGACAAAAGCTACAGGTTCTAAGGAATAAAAAATACAAGATACATCTTCAATGGCAATTCGCAAATGTACAGTAATCTAATGTAGATACTATACTAAATTTTTGAAACGGGAACTTTTAAAAAATTACCTTTTGACGCACGTTTGATATTACTGTTAAAGGCAGTATCTTCGCAAGGTATCTTGACTATTACAAAGCTTTTCACAAACAAAAATATTTGAATTGACATAATTTGGAAATAAAATCTAATCTTAAACCGATTCATAACACTTAAAGTAGATTATGCACTGCTAAAATGATTTGTATGTAAACATGGGTTCTTCGTAATTTTGAGAGTTATTTCGGGCTTACTACAGTTTGTTTCATCGATGATGCCATTTATTTAAAAACCTAAATAGCATCTAGTAAAACTTAATTTCTACTACTAATTGTTGACTACCTGATAAAACAATTCGTCTAACAAAAAGTTTACAATTTTCTGGTATTTTTCACGTACAGCTATTTGAAAAAAAAAAAAAAAAAAAAAAATAGCTATTTAAATCTTTTTAAAAGAAATAAATTTCAAGAACATTGCACTACCATTTCGGTAATGCATAAAAAGAACGTTTATTTATTAATGTCTGTAGTCACCATTGCTATATACGCTAATTTTGGCTGATTTGGAAGAAACTGAGCATTTGATTCCCAAGCTATAATTGCGAACGCCGACTATCCATTTCTTCTTAGCTTCCTTAACTCTATTCTCACACTGTTTACCTAGGAGTAGGTGTTTTAAAGCAGCTACTTCATTTAAACTTTTTTTCTTTTGCCTCCTTTAGTTCTCGTTCCTGAACCAGCAAATCTTTGCTTGCATACTGTATCACAGTTTCATAAATGAAGGGATTGAACTTGCTTGGCTCTTGTTGGGATGCTGGAGCTTTCTTTTGTATACTACCCATAACTATGATCGTTTTTAAACTTGGTAAAGCTACCATGTACAGTCGAACCTCAATTTAAGAGCACTGGTGGTTTCTTTTAGAAAGTCCCTTATATCGAGGGCCTCCCTTAAATCAAATTTAAAACACAGATCAACTTCAATTTTAAGAAAGGAATGAAGGCATCTTAGATAATCACACCACATCCTTAATCCATGATACAAAAACCTCCTATATATCGAGGTTTCCGTTATATTGAGGGGCCTTATATCGAGGTTTGACTGTATATTTAAATACAACTTCATAGCACCAAGCCAAAAAATAAATTATCTATTATGCACGTAGCAGACATCTCACTCAATTAAAGCTTACCTTACACCGTTGTCCCTTTTTTTGTCCCTTTCACATATTGTACTTACAGAATGAATACAATTTGCTAATTACAATTATAACATTACTATTATTGTCTTTGTTTTAAATGCAATTTCACCTATTAGCATAATCTAATTATTAAAATTAATTCGCGTAATATGTAGTTGTTGTAAAATGTTTGTCGCTGTTATACATATGGAAGCAATCCCGTTTATAAAAAGGAGTGGTAAAGTATGCTTCATTATAATACATATACACATTAACAATTTGAGAAAATGTTAATTTTCTTTTGGATTGTAGTATATTTGTATTTAGTCTAATATTTGAGAGAGGTAAAAAAAAATGGTATTGTGTTAATCTAATGAAATTCACCGTTGCCATGCAACATATTGCATGATTAAAATGATAAAAATCACAAATAACAAGATGTTCAAAGAATTTGCTCTCCTTGAATTTAATAAATAATGTAACTCCTTATTCCTCATAAATATACAAGAAACTTTTGTAAATTCAATTAAAGTATTATCTGAATTGAACAAAAATATTTTACTATCCTGCTTCAATTTACAATGACGAGTTGTTCCATTTGCAACTACAGTACTATATTTTCTAATTTAAACATCCCCTACATACCATTGCAATGCAAAAAAAATAATAACTTCGACGAATTTTCTTTGAACTTTCATACATCTCAGGCGAGGCGGCAGTTGAAATCCAAAATTTTCTGATGATGAAAAATTGGCTAAAAACGATCCTAAATTTTTAAAATGCAAAATTGACAGCAAATATGTATAGTAACCTGGCTAACTTTATTAAGTAATCTCAACATAAAATTTAATTTTGTATCTAGTGGTATATTTATTGAAAACGTTTATCACCAAAAATTTTGTAAAAAAAGCAAAAACATAAAAATCAGTTTTTAATGATTTCAAAAATATTTTTATAGTTAAATTTTAAAGTTAGTATTATAGACAACTAACTCAAAAAAATACCTATTATTTAAGGCATTATTTGTCACTCTAGCTCTATTTTTCATAGAGTTATTAGCTTTCTTCGAAAAAGTCAAATTTTGGACGAGGGTATACAAGGAGAAATTGACATTTTTTTCGAGATTAATTTTATAATAAAATATGATAAAACTAAGTAAAAGAATCATTTTTGGCTAATAAACTATATGTTTAAACGGTTGCTATCTCGAGTTATAGTCCACCAAAGCTGCGATTTTGTATGCTTTTAATGGAAATAGCTTTAGAAATAGTGTATGAGCTAGATTGGGATTTTTGCTAGAATTATTTTTATTTTTTATATATCTGTTTTAAAATACTGCTCTTTGAGATTACTTCAAAATTGCAAGAGTTATCAATAGAAAAGCGCATTCTGTGGTACTTTTTTTGATATTTTAAGATATAGTCTGCATAAAACGGAGTTTGCTAATTCAGGCCCCGTAATTCGAGCCTGATATGTAATAAATTTGTTCTATGAAGGGGTTTTCTGGTGCGATCTTTAAGGCAACATTGTAAAAAGTATCCTAACATACACACTCTGACCTCCTGTGCAGTAAAAAGGCGTTACTTTTATAAAAAAAAACTTTAAAAAAAATACTGTTTAAATCCTTCTTTATTAAATTATGAATAATCTACAATAAAACGCTATTTTTACTTCTCTATTTATACTATTTGGTTATCTACATTATTTGATAGTTGTTCTATTGATCAACTCTCAACTGTCAGTTATTCTGTAATTTTGAATACTTTGTTGAGTTTTTGGGTTCTTGTCATAGAACAGCCATTATTGTTACTATTGTAAAAATTTATATATTTGAATCACAATTTAAATGTCAATCTCGTGTAAATAAATTTGACATCCGGATCCTGTACAACATCATCAACTATATTTAAAGAGATAATCAAGGAACTTTTTAATAAACACGTTTATAAATTTTTATTATGTTCATTAAGCAAGTCATTAAATTTTTATATTCATGAAGAACCAATAACTGTTCTATTTTCAATATAAATAATCTACTATTATTATCAACTCATTGAATTAATCTTCCTAATTATTCATTGGTCAACATCAATGGCCCATCTCTCGTATTATCCCCATTCCTTTAATTGTCTATCAGATTAGGATGTAGATTTGTAGAAGGTGATATGAAATAAAGCATATTTAACTAAATTTCCAAAAAAACAAATTTAAGGAATTCGAAAAATTAGAACATAATATGTGTGGAATATCCTTAGATATTCACGGAAAAAATTATAAAAAAACAATAGGAATTCAACTAGATAAGTGTAGGGTTCTATTATCAAGTTAAATTCTAGTTAAGGCCTTATTGTGATAAATAAATGTCCTCTTTATATAGTTTTCACCAGAGAGATTAGTTAATTGTCCTAGATCAATATGTAGCCAATAATATCCCTTGTAGATACATTCCTTGATAGTAGCCAGTCGATATATTTATAGAGTTTGTGGGTCCTTGATGATAATGGTATAATTAAATCCACATTAGGTTAATTGGTCTTTAGTATAAATTGTTAGGATCAAAGTTCGGTAGAAAGTTTATATTAGTATGAATTAGCATATATAACTTTGGTAGTTTAATGTCTATTCATATCAACGGCATTTTAAGTGAGAATCATCATATATATAATGGAGATTTATAGTGGATAAATATGTACATATTCCTCAATATGAGCCAACCAAGGGTAAGATCATTAGGCCTATTCCCCCTTCCAGCAGCGAGTGTATAGTTTCTAAATTAAATTTAGTAAATACTTGTATCTATGTCCATGTAGAATAACAGCTTATTTATTGGTTCAATATTCATAGAAATTGTATTTTAAATTGTTTTCAGTAAGTGTAAAGCGAGCTATAGCTGCACTTTCCTAATGATTGTTTCCGCATACGGTAGGGTTCGGAAGTTTCTTTTTGAAATTATTGTGTTCAAAATTTGTATCTACTTTAATATAAAGTTGAGAGTTATTTGGATTGAAATTCGTTGAGATAAAGCTTTTGTTACCAGTTTTTTATAGTAGTAGAAAGTAGATTTCAGATGAGCTTCGGGTTTTTTCGCCTAGTATGTGGTCTTATTATATCAAATTTTTAACGATGATGTACTTCTTGTCTATGTGTTATTATTAATATCTGTCAAAAAATAGAAGAGTAAACTAGAATATAGGCGCAATGACTGAACATCGACGTAAGCTGACCAAAAATTGATTGAAATGCTTGAGAACCAAGATTGAGGCGTTACTTGTTTGGAAAAAAAAATAGGCTTCATTAGAAGCTACTTCACCGTTTTTGTTTCATCAAAAAATATTGATCTTTCATTGAGATAATTAAAAAAATATTCCACATTACAGTTTAAAATCTATACTAACTGAGTCCCAAAATCAATTTGACACCACGGGAAAAGAAGGTGTATGTTGTGTCAACCATATCTATGCCGCCTTCTACAATATTAACAACTGCTAAATCTAAATATATACATTTGAAGTAACATTGAAACTCTAATTTAACATGTCCATAAATAGTATAATTTACTAAATGACATAAATTCATATATGTTACACCTTATGACTATAAACAGTGGTTTGTATTCAGCTATATCTGACTATTTCTTTCTATTGTAATACCATTGTATATTCCAGACTTTTTCTCATATTTATAATCATGAATTAATGGGCAATTCTCACAATACTAAAAAAGGGCAACTTTAACAGTATTAATAATTCTAATTCTCATAGCATCCATACTGCCACACAATATCGCAACATGGCATTTGCTTTGACCGGATTATTGATGAATAATCCTCAAGGTATATCTGGATAATTATTCTCATGATACAATTTAGGGAATTATACTGTTGTGGTCCCTGAGATAACTATAATAATTAGAAACATATAAAAGCAACTACATTTTACTTCTTAAATAAACTTCACTACCATTTTTGATTTTTCGATAACAGTTGAGAAACTGATTAATATATTCTTTTCTTTAATTGTTATTTTTTTTATTATTGTTTCGACAATTCAGTGTAAAATGAGATATAAACTGCAACTTTTCTAAAAAAAAAAAACTACTATGACAATCGCTGCAGAAACTGCTTTTCATGAAGATGTTATTGGAAAGATGTAGCTTTGTAATAATCTTATGTAAAGAAGTAACTAACTGCAAATTTTAAAACTTCTATTTTTGTAATTTTTCCCGTAGTGTGATACTATGGAAAAAAAACGAGAAAATAGAAGTTTTAAAAACAACAGTTATTTGTTTCTTTGCGTAAGATTGCTTTAAAGTTATATCTTTCCCATGAGAAAGCTCCCTAAATACAAGAGATATTACAAACATTATAAATTAATCTTTTTTTTAAAATTAATCAAAAGTTGTAAATTAAAAAAGTAATTTTAATATTTACTTTTATCCCTAATGATGACTAAGTTGCCAAAAAACTTAGTTATGCTTTTTTTAGTTGATTTTTTTAAAGAAAAGAGAATTATGAGATTTTTGAAGTACAACAAAATATCTCACAACATCATAATCTGTCAATTTAAAGAAACTATAAATGTCTCTCCATAACATCTTCGTGTAAAACAGTTTCTGTAGCGAATGTCATAGTAGTTTTTTCAGGAAAGTTGTAGTTTATATCTCATTTTACACTTTTTTTCTCGTGGTGTCATAAATTGACCCAAAAAAACCCAAAATCCAAAAATATTCAATAGCTCATGAACTGCAAAGCAAATTAAGTTAGCGTATTAAATGGTTTTCATACAGTTTTAAATTTTGCATTTGCTTAAATAAAATTTAACAAATACTTTACATTGAATTTTGCGTAAAATGCAATTGAAAAGCTGAAGGTTTTTTGAAGATACACGCCACTTTTTATAAACATGTTTCAAATTTAATAGTTTTATAAAATGCGCATAAAAATTAACTATTAATTTAGTTACTGAAAAACCTTTTTAGATACAATTTTCGTGGAGAAAATGAGAATTTTGGTCAAGCTTTTTTCATATTCATAATCTGGAACGAGGGTACACTGGTCTTTTTTTAGGAGCAAAGTTGAGGATATTCTTTTTTTACACATTTTTGAGGATATCTCCACGAAAAATTAATATTTTGAAAAAACCTTAATTGGACCTGATAGAACTCACCAGGGTTTATAAAAAGTAATCTATCAGAATTAGAAATTACCGAATTACCAGTTTAGAGCATTTGTCAAACCATGATGTTTGATATGCAAATCATACAATGCTGCATTCCATGCGTTTATCATCATGCTACTATGGGGCTATAGAAGCATGATTCTATTATATTCACACAATATCCACATGTTCATTCTAATTATATTATCATTCACATTTAATTCACTTATCAAATTAGTATATAAACCCTCTCTATAAGCTCATAATAAAGCGGTACTTTTTCATTTGAATAATTTTATACGCTTACCTTTTGATAAATCAAAAAAAAAAAATAAAAAATAATTGCTGCTCAACTTAACAAATATTCCAAAGTCTGCTACAAAAAATGTCGAAAGAAGTTAAAAAAAGGTCAAGATTTTTTTGATGCATAAATATGTTAGAGGCGCTATAAAACAAGTAAGTTTTAACATTAAAGAATGCCAGTAGAACTTAATTTTCTGTAGAGACATAAAGACTCAAAGTTTTGATTTTCAGCAGTAAAATACCTGTAAAAATTTGAAACATTAAACTAAAAAAGTTGTACCAAATGTTAGCGATAGAGTATTTTTGAATACACTTTTTTAAATTAAAGTAAAAGATCGCAGGTACATTAGCAAATAATTTTTTCTTGATGTTATTTAGCGAAAAAAAAATTGAGTAAGATGAAAAGTGAGACTCAGTTTTACGTGAATCTTACCTATTGAGTCTTTTGTAAGATGATATAAAATAAATCCCGGAACACGGTGTATAATACGACTAATGAGTATTTTTTTTTGTTAGTTTCCGGGTTATATATTAAAGCTATTCAGTATGGGTAGCTATAGAGAAGGTTATACGATATTCTGATTTTGAAGGATTAACAACTGCAAAATTAATTATTTCATCTAAATGTTTTTCATTGTTAACTAGCATATTGGAGATAATAAATTGTTTTGATAATATTGATTTTATTCAATAAAGATGTATTAGAATGTTAATTATATTATTTATGTTTAGATGTATAATAAAGATGATCATGTTTTTTTGACGATATAAAGAAAGTGATTAAAAAATAAGATGAAAAGATTACTATGAATTATAAATGCTCTGTGAGAAAATATGAATATAAGCCGAGGAACAAATATTTAAGCCATCTTCACAGCAGCAGCTTCATCAGCAGCCTTCTTGGAACCCTTCTTGTTCATTTTGCCCTTGCCTGCTCTGGCAATTCTGACAGTTCCAGCAGGAGCTTCTTCACGCTTGAGGATGTGGCCCAAAAGATTGTGATCGCAATCAGAACCAGAGCCACAGTGTTCACCATGGCCATGTTCATGACCACAACCAGAACCAGAACCACAGTGGCTATGACCACCGAGAACATTGATATCATAAGCGACGTCTGAAAAAACATTAGTATATATAAAAGAACGTTAAAGTATAAAGTAAATTACCTTGGACGTTGAGATCCCTGAGATCAACAACTTCTTGGAAGGCCTCATCAAAGTTAAGATCACCAGTACCAACGTAGTCTGCATCAACATCAACAAGAGAATCTAAAGGACGAGGGACAGCAGCAACAGTGGCAATTAAAGCAAAGAGAGCAGAAACGAAGACAGTAGCACGAACCATTTTTATAGAGTAGAGTAATTGACTTAAGTATTCAAAGAATAAAATAGAGAGGAGTTGTTATAAGAGAAGTTCTTATTAGATGAGAATAATGAAAAAAAAAAAAGAATTGGCCAAAGATGTATCTGTATTTATAGTAGAAAATTAAGGCATTGATTATACAACATTTCTCTCAATTCATTTATTAATGTTAATTACTTTTTTTTTTCTTTCAAACATTCATTTAAGCCATTCGCCAAGGGATGGTCTGATCCCCTTTAAGAATTTGACGTTATAATTATAATAGAAATTTTTATTAGTAAATAACTGACAATTTTTGATTTTTTTTTCTATCCCTTCATCCCTTGGGAAATGCAGAAATTAATAATATTTACACCTAATTCACGGTAATATAGTAATAGTAAAAACAAAAGAAAAAAAGAATATAGAAAGTAATGATAGATAGATGAAGGGGTAGGAGGGAGGAGGAGGGGGATTAAGTACACACATTATTCTTCATCGGCAAGTACACAGTTGGGATGAAGCATAATAATTGGGTCATTTGAATCATCTTCACCTTCTTCTTGTCTAATTTCAATCAATGTTTCATCCTACAAATAAAGATTTAGTTTTTTTTTATACTAAAAAAGTTATTGTACATCAACTTACAGTCTTCAAAAGCTTTTTGATAATCTTATTAATAAGTAAATTCTCATAATCAAGGTCTTCTTCGCTGATATCAGCTTCACGTTGTTCAAGGTACCACATAATTAATTCACTACGACGCATTCCAGGATCTACATACATGTAACACGAGAATGAATAAAAAGGGGATTTGTAACCTTTAAAAACTCCTTAAACATACCTTCTTCTGATGATTGTTGAACCAAACGAAGTTTGTGCGCTAACATGAGCTTAATTTGTTCAAATTTCTCATATGTGATGGAGATCTTTCCATTTGGTGCACTTGAACTGTTTCCAGCTTCATCTTGTTGCTGCTGTTGTTGTTGTTGTTGAGCTGAATCATCTAATGACATACCACCAAGTGCTTCTACACTAGTCATAACTTCATCATTTTCATCATCCATATTATCATCAATATCAACATCATCTTCTTCAACACGAATAATAGACTTTTGAAGTAAATTGAAAGCTTCGGAAACATATGCTTCCGTAATCTAAATTAAAAAAAAAAAAATGCAAATTAGATCGTATCACCCTATATTTGTAATATATATATGTGTGTGTATACATACCTCTTCACGACAATTAACTCTAGCAATAGCTTCAGATAAACGAATCATACTTTCCAGTTGTCTGACTGTAATACGGTATGAATTTCTACCAACGCCTTGTGAATCACCTTGTCTTAATTCTCTATAACAATCTGCTAGTTTTGTAGCAGCTGCAGGCGTCAACTAATGATTTATTTTTGTCAAGTTAGTAAATTTTGTTTCATTAGGTAGTAATTCTTCCACGATTTCTTATAGAAACCTCCATCTCCCTTAAATTTGACCCCTTTTAAAACAATACCTTTGGTTTGAATGTTCTTGCGTAACGAATATAATTTTGAATTTGCTCTGTGGTAAATTCAGGTTGCATGAAATCATCTCTAAGACGATGAGTATTGACGATATGGCGACCAATGTTATAATCTGTAACGTCGTTACATTCATCCAAAACAACGAAAAACAAATCGAAACGAGACATGATAGGCGCTGACATGTTGATGTTTTGCTTTAATGTCAACTTTTTGTTATAACGACCACTGACAGGATTTGCAGCAGCAAGAATACTGGTACGTGCGTTTAAACTAGCTTGAATACCAGCTTTAGCAATAGAAATAGTTTGTTGTTCCATAGCTTCATGAATAGCGACTTGATCCTTAATATCCATTTTATCAAATTCATCAATAGCACAGATACCCTATTATGAATTGGTTAAACTTTATACATTTCTAGAAAAAAAAAACGGCAACTTACATTATCAGCCAACATGAGAGCACCAGCTTCAATTGAGAATTCGCCAGTTTCTTCATCCTTAATGACTGAAGCTGTTAAACCAGCAGCACTAGAAGCTTTACCAGATGTATATACAGCTCTAGGCATAATACTGCAAACATACTTAAGGAATTGAGATTTACTAGTAGAAGGGTCGCCAACAACACACACATTGATATCGCCACGAAGGTTCATGCCTTCAGGAGTAACCTTGTGTACACCACCCATCAATTGCAACAAAATACCCTTCTTGACGGTATCATGACCAAATACGGTAGGTGCAATACTGTTGACTAATTTACCATAAACGGCAGATCTCAAATTGACCATAGCATGAAGATCTTCAATCTCCTTTTGAGAAAAGTCAGAGTAAACATCTCTTTGATCTTCATCAGTAGTATCTTCACCATGAAGATTAGAGCCAGTAGCTTTGTTGTGAGTTGCAGGTTGAACCATACAAGCCAAAAATGAGAGCTTGTAAGTCAAATCACGAACACCCAAAGACTTCAAACCAGTGACACCTTCATTGGCAATACCTTCTCTAGTACGAACAGTAGTATCTCTTTGAGTTTCAACAGAAGTACCAGGGGTTCTGAAAGCAGAAACATCAGGAACAACAATCAAAGTACCAGTGAAAACACATTTATCACCAGCCTTTGCTCTTTCAACCATTTCGTTACGAACAATAACATCCATACTTCTAGGCATACTACCGGTGGGAATTTCATTTGCATTTTCTTGAATTCTAATACGTTGCCAATCAACAAATTTTGATTCCTCAACATTGAGAGTCCAATGACTACGATTGTAACAAGTGGTGGCTTGACACATGGTGGGCTCGGTGTATCTAAATTCTTGTTCTACATCATTGATGACCTTGCCACATTCATTACAAGTGAAAGAAGCATACACCAATTCAGGGCGAACTTCTGTAGTACGAGTAACAGTACCGCTAACGCTCAAAAGATGACCAATCTTTTCAGTCTTTAATTGACGAACTCTGTTCTTTTCATTCAAACCATAAAATGCGACAGTGAAATCTCTAAAAGTACCACCTTGAACAGGACTTAATGTAGGTTCATTGACATAAAGACTATCGGGGAAATGAGTACGAACTGTATTGTGAACTGCACGGCGAAGATAGGGAAGAAAACTATAGTAAATAATTTTGATGAGTAAATCGAATAGATGTAAAAAATAAATAAATAAAGTAAATTTACTCACCGGTAGTATTGTTCTCTAATGGCACTTGCTAAATTCTCTTCAGTTGCTTCAATATGAGCAAAATCAACAAAGAGAGTATCAATTTCTGAATATTTAAAATTTTCAAGTTGCATCATATAAGGGAAACCGAACCAACTAGAAGTACTGTTTGAAACAAATGAAGATTGATCATCCTTGAATCTAAAAGATAAAAATTTTTTCTACGTTAGTTTTTTTTGTTTTATTTCGATTTCGAATTGAATGTAAAATTACGTTTCTAAGAACTTTTCAAATGCTTCCATTACTGCCATAGCTGCTTCATCAACAACTCGAGGAATATTTTCAGGAGCATAACCTCCTGGTGGTCTACGTTGAGGAGCAGGAGTTGCTTGAGTGTCATCAATATCCATGTTTGTAGCAGGTGCAGGTGTTTGAACATCAGATGGCAATGGAACTGCTTGAGAGTCAAGCATGCCACTCATATTATGATCACTAACAAGATCTGTCATGTTGTATGTCGCACCTTTGGTAAAAAGAAGAATAGAAACGCGATTTGGGTTAAAAAATTATCAAAAAAGAGAGTTTGGTCACAAAAAAAATTCACAACGCGTTTTCCGGCTGTCACATACACAATATTGGTCGTCTTTCTTGATTAAATAACATCTTAGAAGAGCAACACATATTGATGATAAACATTCTTGGATGCTAAGCTTAAAAAAGCATCCATGAGTAGTACTCTTTTTCTACAATTTTTTCCTATAAAATGTGAGATTTTTGACAATATATTGGAAATATTTGTAATTGTTTTTTCGAGATCGCAGTACTTTGATCATCATAAAGTAGTAAAACAAAAAATAGTATATAGTAGGGAACAGGTGTAAAAATCATCAGAGCTTTAACATAATGCTATGTTACAGCTTTATTCACCATAAATATCCTTCAAAGTCGAGATTTGAACATCAACTCCAAATTTTGTTTTTACAATTTTTTTTTTTTGAAGCGTACGTTCCTGATTTTGTGTTAATTAACTTTTAACGTACCATTATTGGTTAACTTTATTTTGAATTATAATTTGCTGTTCATTATACCAAATCAAAAAAAATCAAGATTCAAAGGATTTTTACAGCCCAAATGTATAGCAATGCCCCCCGGTATGCATTAATAAAAGCTAAGTGGTTCTTATTTTTCTATACTACAGCATTTATTTTTTTGCATTCTTTTTACAAAATTTCAAGATGAGTTTAATAAAGTACAGTTTTGGTTTTCTAAGAAATATCGAAAAATTGGTTTCCAAATGCAAAATAAATACTATTATCACAAAGATAAGGTTGCTTTAGTCATATACCCTTTGCTACAGTTTTTACACTTTAAATTCAGACAAAGTAATTAAAATTCCGGATGAAATGACAATAAAATTGAGATGCAGTGAGGATAAAGTTTGGATGTAATGAGAATAAAATTTGTATGTTGCGAAAATTAAATTTAGATAAAGAGAGAAAGGAGGTTTGGAAACTATGAAATTAGTCTTCAGTTTAATAGTAATAATATTTATGACATACCTGTAATGATCTAAATCTCCCTATGGAGAAAACCGTGTTTATTACGGCGATACGAATTAAATAAAAACTATAATAAGTCTCTTGCTTTAGGAGAAAATATCTCCGGACGACCACTACCATTCCATGTTAATGATGAAATTAATAACATGTTCTTGGCAGCATTGATGTCTCTCTGCCACAATGTTTTACAGTTTTGACATCCAAGAACACTGTGGCCTTTGACACCGTCCACCTTTCTCAATGAGTCTTCATGGCATATGTTACAGATTCTTGAAGTCATAAATTCATCAATTGTAACCACCAAAAGATCTCCTTCTTTTTCTCGTTTTTTCAAAGCACGCCAGAGAATACCAGTTACTCCACATTGGTTACCTTTTAGTTTTACCAAGTCTTTACCAAACATTCCTGCACCAAAGACAATTAGAGGAATCTTTGCTTTATCTTGCCGGAATTTTGATGGTTTCCATTTACGCCTACATCATAAAATGCATTAACTGATGTATTACATATATGCTAGTTCGTCAACTTACTTGGCAATGGTGGTAATATGTATCTTCTTCTTATTTTTATTCTGCCTTCTCATAAATTTTCTCTTTCTTTTCTTTCTACGTCTATTTCTCTGATTTCTATCATACTTACTACTGCCATTAATCAACATATTCACCATGGTTTGAGATGCCTTTTGGCGACCTTGGTAGAGAAAGAACCTGTCCTTGGCTCTTTGGAAACCATAGAAATCAAACAAAGTATGTCTATGAAGTAGCATATAAGTTGTATAAGTAAGGTAAACTGTAGCTCGGCAAGTTTTGGTGGTAGGCATATCTGTTTCAATTGGTGTTATACCCCTTTCATCTTTAAGCCTTTGTAGTTTTATTGAGTATTTGGTAAAACCTGTTAAATCATAGTATTCTTTAATACTACATATCCGTACTTGATGATCGTCTCCCAAACCAACTGCAGCAGTAAATACAGCTTTTCGTCCAGGATCGATAAATGCAGGCCTATAAACACCTTCAACTTCTTCATATGTGAAATCTTCTAATGTCAAATCATGACCATCAATGATAGACTCTTGTTTCTTTCTATTAAATATAAAATCAACTGCAAATCCGTCGGATCTAACGAGATTATTGAATAAAACTGTGTTTTCTCCGTCTGCTCTTAATTGAGATATGCTATAGTTTGTCAAAATAATGTTAGTTTGTTTTTATAAAGATATTTAAAAAAAAAAAGTTACTCTTTGAAACGTAATTTAGTGAAATCAAATACACTATGAAACATTTGAAGTTGATTATCATAACTCCTTGGAAGAGACTCTTTGACAAAGCAAGATAATGCATTTACACTAACATTAACAAATCTACACCGACATGGTGGCTTTGGTGAAATACTAAACAATCTGGGTAATGGAAGTCGTCTTACATCAAAAGGAGAATGGTTTCTATGTTCTTCTTCATAGGCCGAAAGTATATATGAGAAACAGCGAATATAATTGCCTGGGGATGCAGAGAGACTTTTCAATGATATGGATTCAGTTGTATGATTACGTAATGAATCACATCCATTCCTAATTCTCAATTTCAAATCATCTGATAGAGCAACACTAGCAGGCCATTTAGGTTCACCTCTACAAACATACTGATAACAATATTCTTTCACAATGAGCTTCACTTGGTCAGGCTTCATTGACTACGAATCAATAGTATGAGATTTCATAATGTAAATAAAAAATTTTATTTGTGCTTACCATATAAATATTCTGAACCAAATAATATAAATAAGACATTACTCTCTGTTTAAAAGTCTCGACTACAGCATTCGAATAAGTAACTGACACCTGAAGGCATGCCTCTGATAAGCATTGGCTATTGCCACTAGCCAAGTCTACTTTGTATAGAATAGTCGGATGTTGTCTTCTAAAGTTGTTCCAGTCATCAAGCATACCAGGTGGAAGCACGCTGGAATTTGTAACGCGTCTATTATTAACCAAGTGACAGATAGAATACCAGAAAGGTTGTCGATAAATGCAACCTGGAATATTTTCATTTGAATGGAGAATAATGAAATAGTTTACAAACATTTGTGCTCTAAAAAGCAATTGTCGAGCATCTTCACTTGCAGAGAGGATTCTATCTTTGAGTACACTTCTGTATCGTTCTTTTATACATGTGTCAAAAGGAAGCTTTCGGGTAAATGATTGGAATCCAGTTCCCAAATTTTGATTCATAACTTCAAGTTTAGACAATATATGTCTAGGACAATCTGGAGAGCGTGATGTTTTATGGCCAGTGCCTTTACAGTTAATACAACGAACATTGGGATCTGCTATCACTTTCTGGCGTTTTGCTTCTCTTGACATTCTTAATTGCTGAAGTTTGTCGTTTCTTGCTTGTACCGACTACCAAAATAATTAGAAAGCTTATAACTTGTTTTATGTTTTACTCACCATCATCAGCTTTGTCCTCTTTAAAAAGTTTACATTTTTAGTATTTTTTATTGTAATGACCAATTTCTTTGCAATCCTTGCATGTTGGCTGCGGCCGCTCTCCTAAGTCAATAATGCTTGTAAATAACAAACTGGGCTTCAAAAACTTTATACTTTATACCTGACTCTCTGATCTCCTTTACAGCTTGAATCTTATTTAGAATTAAGGATTTATACATTATCAGTTTTTGTAGATGGTAGAATGTAAAAAAAGAGAAAATTAAAAAAAAGCACAATTTCGTGTGGAGAAGATGTACATTACGAGTCTTTAATATATCAACGGTACTAACCGGGTATCCAAGCAGTCAATCTATGATAAATATCATACAACTATGTATTGATTTGATGTAACTTCTAACATTTTGTTTCTATCTATTGCAATTTTTAACGTTACCAAAATTCGGCGTTTAAAATTAAGAAAATGATGATCCAGAAATATAAATTGCTTGATTAAATCGACATATCCATCTCAAACCAAGTTCATTCTAGTATGAATTTGATACTAATTTAATACAAATTTTAACTTTATTTTATCTAAATTTCATTTTTACTTTGTCTAAATTTTATGTCTGTTTCGTCCAAAAATATAATGTTTTCGTCTGAATTTGAAGTGAATAAACTGTATTATCTTATTACTTTTGCATTTTCCCAAATATCCCAATTGGGTTTTTCTTTTATCCTTTTATCACTTTTGATCTGGCTAGGGCAAAATAAAGCATATCAAAGATGCTACGTGCCCACTGGTCATTTTTATTGAATTTATTATAAATAAAATTATATATTTAACCGTATTATCTTATTACTTCTGCATTTTCCCAATAATCCCAATTGGGTTTTTTCTATCCCTTATCACTTTTTTGATCTGGCCAAGGCAAATAAAGCATATCAAAGATGCTACGTGCCCACTGGTTATTTTTACTAAAACTATTATAAATAAAATTATATGTTTAACCGTATTATCTTATTAAAAAGTCTTATTTCTGAACTGAAAAATTGAAATTTTGGACAATGCATAGTAGGGTAAAATTCGAGTTTAAATTTTTATTTAAAGGAAATTGCAACAGTGGTTCGGAACAAATCTACTAAACGATGGTATTCATTTGGTATGCTTCGGAGTGCTGAAAAGAATCTCAAGCTGATAAAATGAAGCATTAAAGTATGATATTTGGTACGATTTTTTTTTTTTTTTTAAATTTGACAGTATTTAATGAGTGCTGTTTCAGCTTTATTTGCATTTAACAATTTGATTTCATGTCTTTTGGCACTACATTTAGCGGCTGCAAAATATAACTATTGGTGTTCCTGATTGCTAGGGTCCAGACGATCACAGCGGTAATTTTTAAGTAACAACATTTCCTTGATTTAGCATAGATTTGATCTGGTATTTAACTTTTTCTTGCTTGATTTGATAGCATTTTATGCTGCAAACTTATTGTATAATGTTGTTTAGTTTAGTATTAAAACTTCTAATAAATAAGCAAAACAGTTTACACCGATAAATGTGTAAAATAGTTTTTTTCAGGGCTTCTGAATCGTTCCGTCTATTGTGATCTTAGTATAGTTAAACAATGATTATTATTGCTTTATTGTATTACCATTTAAAAAATCTCGGCAGGAAACTTTTATCAATTGGAACTAAAAGCAATGCCAATTTCATTTTGTGTTACCATTTAATATTTTAAAATAGTTTTACAAGATGATACAACAGTTACAGGGCTTTGATGTTGTACTTTATGCAATGTAATCAAATATAATACAATGATTATCTTATTTAAATACTTTAAGCTGACGTTTATAAGTCAAACCAAACTATATATTTTTGTTTATAAATTAAAATACGTTCTTTTCATAATCCCTCATTCGGAGATGTGGCAAATTTAACTTTTTTATACGCCAATAAAGAGGGAATTTCTATGATTTAAACCTTAAAACATTGGCTTTTTTTTTTTGCACTCTTTTTGCACTAAATGATTCCCCGTACAGCTTGATCATATAAATTATAAACCTTTTTATATATGTTAATTTACATCGGAGTCATGGTTTCAACACAACCAAGAAACTAATCATTGAAAAAAAGTGGCAAAACTGATAAAGTGTAACATGACATTAAGACTCCCTTTTTATTGCATGGCGAATGAGATTGTGTTGAGCAAACCCAAAAAAACGAATCTGGTGTACAAACAAGCACAAACTCAATAAATTAACAACAATCTACCAAAAAATACAACATAACACAACAGTTTTTTTTTTTTTTTTTTTTTTCTCTTTTTCTTTTTTCTTTTTCATTTTCTACCCTTTTTTCCCTCCTTTCCATTCTTTCCTTTTTTATTATTATATTTTGTAAAAAAGAGAAATGAATCATGAGACTTTAGAACAACAAACTGCACCTGAAAGTACGAGAGGTTTATTTGATGTGCCAGAGGTAAGAAAATGTAAATATAACATAATTAGGCATCTAAATTATATCTAGGTTTCCTCGAGAAATTTCTCTGATAAACGCCGTACATTTCATGGTTTGAGTGCCAATCAATTTGATAATAGCAATAGAAATAGACAACCTGTTTCTATGATGCCTTCACCTCGACACCAAAGATCTCGTTCTACCATAAATTCAGAGATTGTAGTTTCCTCATCGAAATCTACAAACTCTTTATTAAATAGCAATAATAACAATAACAACAAGAACAGAAGAAGTTTTGTTGGGTTACATACTTTAAAGGAAGAAATGACAGTAGATTCTTTACAAGATATGATCAACACACTAAAGACTTTACCCCCTATTATTACACCATCTCCTGCTGCTACAGCTAGTAGTAACTCTAAATTAGAGAGACGGCCTAGTGATGAAAATATTTTCTTGTCAAGAGAAGCTGCCTTAGCCGAGGCAGAGGCTAAATTGATGGGTACTTTTAATCGACGTGATGATAACAACAATGGTATCAAAAAGCGTGCTTCACTTCAACAATTACCTGTATTAAACGAAAATGGCGAATCTTTTGTTATGGATCACAATAATTTAAATAAGAGAACTTCCATGAATAGTAAGTCATTAAGTTTATCTTTAAATGGTGGTAATGGCGGTGGAAATGGTGGTAATTCGGATAACAGAAAATCCACGAATCGCCGCTCATCTCGCAACTTTGATGAATGGAGAAACAGTATGTATCTAATATCCTGTATATTTGCTTTAAGAAATATTAACATTTTTTTCTTTTTGTGTATAATAGGTAATGCTTCTATCAATAGCAACGCAAATGCTAGTAACAGATCATCCTTTTCTCTTGTACCTTTTACACCTACTCGTGTCAATTTCTCCAGAGATGATGCAAATCCTCATCAACGTCGACCTCTTTTCATTGCTCATTTACCCTTCTCCGCTTTAACACCTTTGTTCAGAGCAAGACAATTGGTACGTGGTATTTTGCGTGTGAACAAAAGAAATCGTAGTGATGCATATGTTTCTTGTGATGAGTTGGATGGTGGCGACATTTATATATGTGGCTCTCGCGATCGTAACAGAGCACTCGAAGGTGATGTTGTCGCCGTTCGTTTAGTTAATGTCGAAAAAGTGATTCGTGAAAAGCAGGAAAAGGAAGATGCTAAATTAGCCAGAAATCATGGTCAAGCCAAGACTCGTTTGCCTGATGAAGAGGATGAGAATGAAATTGTATTTGGTGGTGATGAGGAAATTGATGCAGTAAAACCTAAATATGCAGGTGTCGTTGTTGCTATTTTAGAAAGAGCTCAGAATCAAGTCTTTTCCGGTACTTTGACATTAATGAGACCTAATAACAAAAGAGCTGCTTTACAACAACAAGAAGAAGAGGAGAGTGGTAAAAAGGAAGTACCTCGTATTGTTTGGTTTAAGGCTACTGATAAACGTGTACCTTTGATCGCTATTCCTATCGAGCAAGTACCTCAAGATTTTGTCGATAATAACGAAAGTTACAAGAATCGTCTCTTTGTTGGATCCATTAAACGTTGGCCTATTACTTCGTTGCATCCTTTTGGTACTTTGGAAAGAGAATTGGGTATTCTTACTGATTTGGATGTTCAAATTAAGGCTATTTTAGCAGATAATAATGTATCTGATGTACCTTTTACTGATGCTGTCATGGAATGTGTACCTCCTAGTCCTTTTCAATTTACGCCTCCCCAAGATGGAACTCGTCGTGATTTGACATTGGATGAACATCGTATGATTACTATTGACCCCACTGGTAGCACAATCTTTGAAGACGGTTTATCTATTGTTCGTCTTGGTGATGATACATTTGAAGTCGGTGTTCATGTAGCTGATATTTCTTATTTTATTAAACCTCACTCACCATTGGATAAAGAAGCTAGAGCAAGAGCTGTTCGTGTAACTCTTGACCAAAAGGAGGTACCCATGTTACCCACTGAATTATCAGATGTTGCTAATTTTACATTAAATGAACTAAAGTAAGTTTATTTTCTTATTCATACAGGAAAATTTAAACTAACTTCTTTTTTAGACCTGCTTTCTCTGTGATTTGGAAACTTAGTTCTGATGGCATGTTATTAGATACTTGGTTTGGAAAAACGGTTGTAAAGTAAGTTAATTCACCATATATAGCTTGATTAACATCTAAAATTAACTTTTTATTGATTATAATTAGATCCAGCGCTCAATTAACATACGAAGATGCTCAAAAAATTGTTGATGGAAATGAGGACAATGACATTGACAATGATGTTCGTATGTTGTATAATATTGCTCAAAGTCTCTTTCAAACAAGATATACCAAAGATGCCATGTCTTTATCAAGACAAAATCTTACATTTGATGATCCCAATCAACCTACTCAAGTTACCATTTCAAATTCAAAGCCTGATATTGTTAAAATTGTAAAAGAGTTTTTATTTATGGCAAACAAATGTGTTGCTCAAAAGATATCAAGTCAATACCCAGAACAAGCTTTATTACGTCGTCAAGCACCACCTAATAGTAGAAAGATTGTGAGTACCACATAGTATTGCGTATAAATATAGATAATTAACTAACTCATTGTAATAATTATAGCATGAATTGAAAGATTATGCTTTGCGTTATTTAGGCGTTCAATTAAATATATCAAATGCAACTGCAATTCAAGAATCGGTTCAAGAAATTCAAGATGATGAACTTCGTCAATTAGTATCAATTTTGGTCTTAAAGACTATTCAACCACCTAAATACTTTTGTACCGGTACATTTGATATTTTGAAATATTCCCATTTCGCTACAGGTGTTCCTCTCTTCACTCATTTTACTGCACCTTTGCGTCGATATTCAGATATCGTCGTTCATCGTCAATTGGAATCTGCACTAACTGGTGGTATGTTATTATTTTAACCTCCTTAAAATTTATCAATTAATTAATATAATCTCACTTTTTTTTATAGATAAACACTTTTATTTGGATCGTGACACAGTCCAAAAACTTGCTCAACATTGTAATGTAAAGAAAGAAGCTAGTTTAGCAGCTCGTGAACAAAGCAAACTCTTATCACTTGCTCTATATTTTGTACACAAACAGGATTCACAACAACCTCAAGTGAATCATCAAGCCGTTATTACAGGCACTAAAGTTACTACCACCGTCTATGGTGAAGCTCGTGTCATCGCTGTCATGGAAGATTACTTTGATGTTTCTTTACCTGAATTCGGTATGGAAAGACGTATTCATTTAGCCAATTTACCATTATGGCGCCATCAATATGATCTTCATGATCGTGCTTTAACCATGTTTTGGAAACAAGGTGTCATTCCTTCAACCGGTTTACAACAACAATGGAGTCTTTCTGATGATGAGTACGAGGAAGAGGAATTATTATCTACATACCCTGAACATTCTCAATCTAACACCTCTAGTTCTACCAACAGCAGCAGTAATTTAAGTCTGGAAAATAACAAACAATTTGAAGCTATTGCTCTTGCAGCTGCTAAGGCTGGTATTGTTTCTACCCCTAACAACGGCGGAAGCAAGAAATCTGCAACGAAGAGAGCATCCATCATTAGTTCTCGTTTGTCTGCTAGTACTGGTTATAGCTCAGAACAATCCTCTCAAACTATTAAAGCATTGGATAAGATCAGAGTCATGCTTACTATTGAAATGGTCAGAACACCACCTTTGATTCGAGTATTCGCTGCCAATCCTTACGCTTAAAAAATTACCACATTACATTCTGTTATCTCGTTTTTTTATTTTTTTTTAATAAATATATATATTCATATCTAACCGTACGCGTATTCTTTTTGTGACACTTTGCCTCACTTATATGTGCTTAATACCAGTTTTGAAAAAGTATAAGGCTTGAACAAATTAAATACCTACAATAGATTTTAGAGCTCACATGCAAATTTATGTAGTAACTACGATAAAAAAAAGGACGATTTCATTTAAAAGAACATTTTTATATATGTGCATTAATGAAAAAATTATAAATGCATTATATACATTAATAATTGCATGTAACGTTTTATAGCGCATATATACAAAGGTGGCTGTGTGATTTGAATCTTAATTTGTAACATGTTTTGAATAGGCATATCGAAAAGGAGCTACTTCCTGTTGTAATTTCGTTAACCAATCGATATTTTTGAGTGAGCTGACATAAAGACCGAGCATTTTGAGACCGATATTTAATTCAAATAAACAAAACGTGTATGAATTGATTGCATTACATTACTTTCTCTCAAATTCATGTTCTGTCCCACGAAAGTCTAAAAACAGGTAAAACTACACTGGGCTTTACCATAAAAATTGAGTCTCACCTAGCATTATTGTCGAACCAAAATTTCCCAATCAAATTTACTAGTGCAAGCACGACTCGACAACATCCCTAGTCTCGCTTTTCATCCCAACTCTACCTTTTTTCGCTAAATAGCACTAAAAAACCATTAATTTAAAAGATACCTGAGATGTTCAGCTTTCATTCAGAAATAAGTATCCAGAAATATCCTATTTTTTGCAGTTTATATAGCTATTTCAGTGCTAATGTTTCAGATTTTTGCAAATATTTCATTGCTGAAAATTAAAACTTTGAGCCTTCATATTTCTACAGAAAACTAAGTTATACTGACATTTTTTAATAATAAAACTTTCTTGTTTTGTAGAGGTTTCTAACATGTTTTTGTATGAAAAATCTTGGCCCACTAGGCAAAAATTCATAATTCACCCGGTAAATTATTTTGGAATTATTTTGTGAATTATGATAATTAACAAAATAATTCCAAAATAATTCCACAATGTGAATTATAAGGAATGATTCCATTAACGT